>ML862925.1:0-12532 GCA_009831015.1 Picea engelmannii
ACTGAAGTTATTTCTGATAAGTGTTTTGCTTACATTGCATTTGAAATTAATATCTTGTCATATATGTGCATAGAAATTGTGAAATTGTGAATGTTTTCCTGTGTAAGAAGGTCTCTGTAGAAATTGTGAATATGGAGTAGAGGTTAGCTCGTAGAACTTGTGAAATTGTGATGGAATTTAGGCATGCGAGTGCCTGCGTAATGTTTGATACGAATAGGTTGATATATGCTTATCACAAAGGATACCATGCACGAATTACGTCGATAAAATGAAGTTAACCATGACCAGCCGTCCTCGGGAAGTTGTCTTCCTGTATCTGTTCTCAGGAATGACCCGGTAAGGATCTCTTCGCAGAGATTCCCTCCTCAGAAAGGCTCACCCAGAACCCTGAATAAGGATTTGAACGCACAGGTCTTATTAACCCTGTACGAGGAGGAACGATCCTATTAAGGTTACGAGATAGTAGTGATGTGAGATGAAATAAGTCGACGGATGAGATCTCTTCGGAGTACCCATGGTCATTCACGACCATTCGATTGATGGAAGTAACGAGAGCGTTACATACCTTGCCCCTTTGCCCTTTATCATCGTGCACAACGAAGAAATCGGGATCGTAAACTCCAAGACCCGAAAGAACGAACCTGGACCGTTAGATTTCGGTCCAATTACCCGCCGGCCGTTGAATCTGGAAAAGTTGTGCAGGGGTTAAGCGCAGGGGTAGGCATGCGAGGAAGTGATCTGAGCCATCAGATCTGGAGTAGAAATCCCGTAAATCATTGGATCGGGAGGAGTTTCATGAAGTATAACTTCTGGAAGGGGAGCGTGCAGGAGAAATGATCCGAACTGTCGGATCTTAGATAATAGTCCCGACAGTCATCAGATCTCGAGAAGATGCGCTGGAGTTAAACTCTAGTGTGTAGAGGAAAAGTCCTAGCTGTTGATCTCGGCAGGACATGTGTCAGCGTTTGGGAGGAGTCGAGATTTTTACCATCGGAGATTTGGGGAGTATAGAACCGTTACATATGGAAATCGCGATACGCGATTTCCCGAAAGGATCTGAGCCGCCTAACAGCGGGGACACGGGGCAGAGGATCCTGGGGAGTCGGAGTTTGGCATATCGGGAATCGGAATATCGGGGTTCTCGAATACATAGAACTCTTGTCACCCGGAATCGCGATCCGCGATTTACCGATAAGATCCGAGCCGTCTGTTCACACGGGACAGGTGTCAGAGATCGGACGAAAGTCGCAGATTGGGAAATCGGCATTCCCGTGGACAAGTGCTCGGGGAAATCCAAGTGAAAACCCCGACAAGATCTGAGCCGTCCAAACAGTAGGGACACGTGGCAGAGGATCCTAGAGAATCGAAGTTCGGCATATCGGGGATTTCAAGGACATGATCCCTTGCAATACAAAACTGCGATACGCGAGTTTCCAACACCATCATAGGCCGTTGATCCAAGGGACACATGACAAGATATCCCGAAGAGTCGGGAATCAGGAAATCGGAGATCCTGAGAGCAAGAGAAACAGGACTTCGAAAGTCCCGAAATCCCGAGAGAAAATATAAGCCGTCCGGTTGGAAAGGGACACGGGTCACGAGATCGTCCGTCTCGGAGATCCGGGGTACCAGGTATCGGGGCCACTCAAGTCCCGAAACAGCGATAAGATCTGGATCGTCCATCGGCGGGACAGGTGTTAGAGATCGAGCGCCATCGACATTTGGCACATCGGGAAATCGGAATTTCCGAGGACAAGAGACACGGGACAGGATAAGTCGCAAAATCCCGAAGAAAGGATCTCAGTCGTTGATCTTGGTAGGACGCGTGGCAGGAGATCTGGGCGAGTCGGCATTTAGAGCATCGGGTTTTCCAAAGGAAAGAAACTCTTGCATAAAGGAATCGCGATCCGCGATTTCCCGACGCGATCATGACTGCTAACCTGAGGGACGCGTGTCCAAGGATCTTGAAGAGATCAGGGTTCGGCATTTCGGGATTCTCGGTGACAAGAAACTCACGACAGGAGGAGTCGCGAAATCCCGAAACGCGACGGTCCCACAGTCATAGCACTCCAGTGGAGGACGGGTGTCACTCCATGCCATCATAGGGAATGGGGACCATAGGCGCCAGAGCAAGGGACAGGTGTCGGAAGACCAAGCTTGGCCAGGATTCAACGCCAAGTGGCATCGGGGATCGGAGGATCGGAATTTGCGAAGGCCTGTGCATCGCGACATCATAAACCCCGAAACCCTGATGGGTAGCTATAGAGATGCGGACATATGGTAGCAGGTCCTATGGACCGGGAACTGAACCAAGAGAGCTAATGCGTAGGGAGCGCGTCGGAGTTTGGAGGATCACGAGTCTTGGGGGTGAATGAATTTTGACACTAGAAACCCCAAATTCTGATATTGAACCAAGGATGGGCATTTCGCTAATGCAGGTCTCTAGAGATTTCTCATTTGTGGGAGATTAACCCCGAAATTTTTAAATTATGATAGTGGGTGTGTTACATGCACCTACGACTTTTGCAGTCAATGAAGAAAACCCTGTTGTTACACAAGAACCAGCAGGACCTTCCAAAATTAAAACTGAACCCTGGCCTACAACCCTGATTTTATTATTAAAGTTGTACAAACATTGCCTATTGATGAATCTGCCCCTCCTATACAGATCAATACCCACAACTTTTTGGAACAAACCACTCAAACCCTACCTCAGCCTATCACTTGCGATGTTGAAACACAAACTCAACCATGGGATGAGCAAGCAATAATGGACAAATGGAAAAAAGAGTCTGCTGTTACACAAGACAAAAGCCTGTAGGAACACAGACTACTCTGGCTAAACCATATCTATTCAAACTGGGAAGCTTTGGAGCAAACATGCCAAGAATCTCGTGCCCATAAGAAACAAAATAAAAAGATAGAAGGAAAATTTCTCCTAATGTTTGACTTGGCACAAAAGTTGTTGGCTATAAGGAAACCATCCTGCAATTACTCTTTGTTCTCCATGGAACGACTTACATTTTTTCAGATTAAATCAATCAAAGAAGGCAGACCCCGTGCAGTGTTAAATCCAACAGATTTTGTTAAAACCTTTGCAGAAGCCTCTGCTATGGATCAACACCTCCTCTGTGAGGTATATTTTCATAATGAGGCCATCCCTGAGAACCGAAAGCTTAACCTTAACCCTCTTGTCGGTGACATCCAGATTCGAGCACTCACATCCTTCCTTAACAATCAGATTATATGGAAGGATCACTTCTTAGCTGCCAAGCATAACGAGGATAACCGCCTTCTCTGGATATGGCCAGAACCACAAAATGTTTCCACATTTGTTACAGAGTATTATCAGTTTTTGAGGAAACCAGGGATGACTCAATACATTCGGCAACTACAGACAACAGTGCTTCAGGATTGTCAACATTTCATTAAATCCACAGAGATTGCTACCCTACAAGCAAATAACATGTTTTGGCAACAATCTACTGGGAAAAGATAGGAACACAATCCCTTTAGCCCCACTAATCTTGAGACAACAATCTCCAGGGTACCTAGCTACATCAAGTGTGTTCAGCAATGTGCTGAAAGATGGATAGGTTATCAATTTCATTTTCCTATCCTGTGGATGCCAGCAGAGAAATATCAAGTTCATTATAATTTGCCCAAGAAAGCCGAAACAACATCTTGGCAAATGTTACAATGCGTTCAAGGATTCAGAGCTCCAACAGACAGCACTTTCCACAGCTACTGCTTAAGTAACTTGTACGCTCAGAGTCAGTATCTAAATTCTGATTCAGATTGAAGTTGCCTGAGGACATGCAACCTTTTAAGTTGGGGAGGATGTTAGAACCCTATAATGTACCTTTTTTCTCACACTTTTTTCTACCATTACATCCATTTTTCACTCACATTTAAACTCACATTATCACCTTACCCTATCTTTCCAAAGGTATATAACGTCTCTTCTCTTTACTATATGTTTAATTTGTTTTGCATATAATTTTACATTACTCTCATACTTAACTGTTGATCAGAAATATATAAGTGTTGAAACACTTCGAACTGCAAATTATCATTGATGTTTGAAGGCCCGTTGTTGAAACAGTTAAAAGCACGCAAACCCTGTGGCTGAAATAGTCCGTGGTATACGATGCTGAAACAACAACTCACACAAGAAGAAGTTGTTATACTCTCAGTGGTCTACGATGTTGAAACAACTCACACGAGAAGAAGTCGTTACACTCTCTGTGGTCTACGATGTTATAACAACAATTCACACAAAGTTGTTACAATGACCACAATAGCCGCACCTTGAGCCAGAATTAACCATCGCTGTTGTGTGAGACCACGTTCCTGAAACAGTCAGAACGCAAATCCCGTTGTTGAAACAGCCCGCGATTTGCGATGATGAAACAACATACAATAGTAGTAACAAGAATATAAATAAAGAAGCTGTTACTCCAACCACAACAACAACGCCTCACTCAGCACATTTTCAACTATTGTAATAGCATTCTGTTATGGGAGACTAGGATATCCTATTCCAGTATAGAGATTAAGATCTGACTAAGAATAGGATTCAAATGTACACATGTAATTTGATGATTAAATTGTATCGATGGGATTATCCTCTTTAAATAAGAGGAAATCATCATTAGATAGGACCTTCTTTTTTGCTAAGAAAGGATTTACAGAGAATGACATGTTTTACTTCAGACATTGTAATATGATACAGTTGACAGATGAATAAAAGACTGTTCTGAGCATTTCTTTCTAGTTCCTTTCATTTCAGAGAAATCTTGTGAGAAGGGAGGGCCCACCTTCTTCACAAGATTCACCCATTAGCTTTCTAGTGTGTTAGTGTTATTTCTATTCATGCCTTGATTAAATTCTGTTTTGCTGAAACACTACTTTAATGAACTCTGTCTTGCTGAAACTCTGCTTTATTGATTGTTACATTGTTTTCATATGATTCATGCTTGAGTAGTTGTTAATCATTCTAGTTAGCAATCATGTTTGGTGAATTTATGAAAGCGTGATAATCAGGGACAGGTGTTGAAGATTCCTGCTTGGGGAATAGGGTCTTGTTCTCTGTTAAGAGATAGTTAGTCTTCAATGCATGTCAATAATGTTTGATTAGTAATGAGTTCATGAAAGTGTGTTAATCGAAAACAGGTGCTGAAGATTCCTACTTGGGGAATAGGATCTTGTTCTCTGTTAAGATTTAGTTAGCCTTCAGTGTGTGTCAATCATTTCGATTAGTAATGATTTCATGAAAGTGTGATGATTGGAAACAGGTGTTGAAGATTCCTACTTGGGGAATAGGGTCCTGTTCTCTGTTACAGAATAGTTGTTCTTTCCTTTTGCAGTATCCTGAAAGATTTCTTTCCTAGGTTGTTATTTCTTAATGTAATCCAGGATTCTTTGGATAATTATTTCTTTAAACTTTGAACTCTGCAATAGGTAGGTTGTTTTTCTGTAATTCAAAGTAGAACTTCAGTTGATTCAAGGCAAGGTGTGATTAGTATATTTTTACTACAACTCTAGATTGCTTTTGAGATTGAGCATATACAGTGTGTGATTACCTTTGAAATAAACAGACTTCCCTGGGTTGACAATTTATGTAGCACTTGATTGTTTAGTTAAATAAGCAATTATAGTGACCAACAACCCATACGTTTATTCTTCCATCAGTCTTATCTTGTTAGTAGCGGCAACATCCATCACCATCGGCTTGGTCCTATGTCAGATGAGGTTCTTACTCTGTGAGGTAATTGGTCTAGGTATCATGGTATGTGTCACTTTTGATCATTAAAAGCTTTAAATATATGCATCTGATTCCTTTTATCTCTAACAACTGCTTGGATCTTACATTAGCCCACTTGACCATGCTCTGGGAGATTGACAGGGTATCCTAGCAAGCATATGCCCATAGGTCTGAGTTTTCCACTGGGGGATTTCTAAAAATCCATCACCTGCTCCCCTCATAGTACCACTATTTCATCTTATCTCCCACTCACTTGTCCCATTCCCCTTGTCTGGTAATTGGGTTGACCTGTTTGTAGGATTGCACCTTATCTTGTGGGAAGAAGGGGCTAAAGGCCCAGAAGGTAAAAGAAATTGGTAAAAGATAAAATCCTAGAGATAAAACCTCAAGATGCTTCGCCCAGGGATCCCCGAGAAGGCAATAAAAAGCCTCTCAGTAAGAAATAAGAGGGACCCGAAAAATATAAACAAGACCTAGTCAAGAGGATAGGGGGTCTCATCACGAGCCAACCTATTAGGTTCATGGGTACCTAAAAATATGACATTACCACCATCTGGTTACCATGCCAGGGCAGTGATCTTTGGTTGCATGGCCAAGGGAAAGGGGGTCTCATCACGAGCCAACCTTATCATCTCTGTGAAAGTACTTGTGGGTAACACTGTCAACTCTGGTCACCATGCCAAGTTAATGTCCTCTGGTTAGCCCTTGAATAAAAAGAAAAAGAAGAAGAAAAAACAAAAACAAAAAAAGAATAAAGGCAAGAACAGGCTTGGAAAAATTGCATCCATGACAAGCACAACCCATCTTCTACAAAGGCACCCACAGATAACATCATTCATCCCTGGCTCTCACTTCACTCACATGTTTGGACATCCCCTAGCCACATCACCTCACTTACATGGCTTGGATGGAACCTTCCTGGAAACTTCCCTTTTCTTATGGATACTAGCCCAATAGGACGTCTTGTCTTTTTCTCCAGTCTTGTATTGTATGTTTTTGTAATGTCTTTGAGCTATTGACTAATGTATTAGGGTCTTTTGCATATGTTTGATAATATTGATGATGAAATGTGATTAACATTGCTATTATCCCGATGACTGATGAGCCCATGGGGGCTGTATCTTTTGATGTGCAGGTTCATGCCCAACGGATAGGTACCATTTGGACCGGTACACATGGGGAGATGATCAGTTCAGACCTCCATGGGGTTGAAGAGCCCACCAGATGGATGTTGAGACCCCATCAGGGGGCAGAGACAGGATAGTGGTTGAGTAGGGTCTTGCACCAGAGAAGAAGAGAACGTTCCATCAGAGGCACTTTGGTGGAGCCTGGCCTAGGGAGAATGACCCCTATTCAGTGGAACGTTGGCCTTGGAAGGCTATGGATGCCCCCATCCTCACCATGACGTCATCCAACTTCATGGACATTCACGGAGGCAAACTGGGCAATAGTGGCACGTGTGGCATGTTGGAGAGGCCCCTAGGGGGCTAACGTTTTGCTCCTAGATGTCTCATCTGCCCTAAAAGGGGCTAGCGCCTCCCTTGAAGGGGATTTTACCTTTTTTACAGCTCAATTAGGGTTTTAATTTGACAACTTAATGTAAAAACAATATTGTGGTCTTGTCGGCCATTTTTATGACCTAAAATTAATTAAGGTCATTGATACAATATATATTGAGGAGTTTTAGCCTCATTTTAAACATAATCCATCACTCACTCATTAGTGAGGTCTGATTTTTGTGCCCTACTTGGGTAATTTTGCTGGTTTAGTGAGGCTCACTTGTTGAAGGAAGGCATTTCTTGGCAGTTTTTGACATTTCTCTTGAAGGAAGGTTTACAACTAGGGTTTGCATGTTATTTCATGGTGATATGTAAGTGTTTTTTTCTACAAAACTTCTTGATTGAATGGTTGTAGTCTTATATTCTTACATATGTTTATAATTTGTTGATAAAAACCCTAGGTGACAAGCACACAAGTAGGTCCTTGTTTCATGTCCCCTAAAAGAGAAATTTTCAACCATTGAAGAAGAAAGGAAGAGCCTAGCCATAGCTACACTCTTATTCCTTTTTCTCCCTGAGTTAGTTGTTCTTTCTGAAGTCAAGAAGGAGGAGATGTCCCAGGCCTAGGTTATCTACACCTAGGGCCGTCCTGCTTCTAGGGTTTGGTGATAGAGCCTTGCTATAGCAACACTCTCCCTCAGTACACTCTCTAGTATAGATTTATCTTTTATGCTAGTCATTTTGTGTTAAGAACCAATATTAAATACAAAATCACCACAATAGATATAGAAGAACAATATAGAAAAACCATAACTTTATTATAGAAACCCTTGAGGTAGGGCAACACCATACAATGGATCATATTATGGAAGGGATCCTCTCATGTTCACTTGCCTCTTCGAGGGGGAATCCTCCTATTGAGCTACCGCTCCAAATACAATACTTCTCTTCATGTCTCATTACATTTCTTAAACCCCTTTATATAGTGCTACCATCACCTAAGAACATTCTAGAGGAGGAATCTTTTAGAAGTAGAATCTTCTAAGAAGTCCTCTTACATTTATTATATCTAATTATCCATTTATTATATCTAACTACCATAGTGGGACTTATTTAATAATATAGTGGACCTAGTCCACCTTACATTGAATGACCTCCACTATTATCACTATGGGCCCTCTGGGCCCCCCCACTACCTCCCTAGCTACCTTACATTCCATCCCCCTTATGAAAGCGTTGTCCTCAACTCTTGATGTACAATCATATACCAAGGTCCCATGGATAATTGTGGACCATAATGCTGAAGAAGACTGAAGAACCAAGGTCCCATGTAGAAAGGAAATCCACCATGTTGAAGTAGTCCAACCACCATTGTAAGCCCGGGTCCCATGTCCAAGTTCTCATGTGAACTCTCCGTGGAAGATTTTGGAACTCAATAACCAACTCCAAATGATGCTCCAAAGACTGACACATATTATGTGGATCCAAATAAGAAGATCCATTCACATAGTGGAAAATGGTCATAGCAGAATCTAGAAGGAATAATACTACTGTAGAATATGCAGATTGAACGCTGGTAACTAGCTTCTGATGTGGGACATTGATGTTCTCTACAGAATGTGGAGTAGAGTCATCAAATAAAATATGGAAGTGGTTGTCATCCCAGAAATGACAACTATCCATATACCAATCATCAAAATCGTCCTCAAAATCATATCAAGCATATATTTCTTGATTATATTCATCTCTGATGATGTCTACCATAAGAAATCTCTCATGCATGCTATCCAATGAACTACAAAGACTATTATTGAGACCATCTGCAAGGTCATGAAATTTGTCATGCAATGTGTCATACAATTGAGATTTGAATGCTTCAAGAATTTATTTAAGGTTTTGAGAAGAAATAGTCATCTGAGCACCCTATGAACCCTTCAATCCCACAGCCGTCACGAAAAAACCCAAAAAAATAGAACAATAAGTTACAACAGAAAATTGCGGTTTTTTCTGAAAAACCCTAAAAAACTGTTGAATTTAAAATGCTTATAACTTCACTTCCCGGACTCCGTTTCGGCTGATTTGTTTTTTGAAATTGGGTGAAATTGTGAGAGGAAATCATATATGTAATTTTTTTGAGAAAATTTGGCCTCCAATTGCTACAGAAATAAATGTAAATCGCGTCATCGTCCACGGAAAAATCCCTGAAAATTTGCAGATTTTAAAACTTCAATATCTTGACCTTCCGGACTCCGTTTTGGATGATTTTTTTTTTTAAATTGGGTTTTTTTCTGAGAGGAACTAATATCTATAACTTGTTTTGCAAATTTTTCACATAAATATACTGAAAAGTTCTGGAATGTCGCATCCCTCCTTTTTCTTCTCCGAAACAAAATCTGTAAAAATAAAAAATATTTGCCCACAATGTCTGTCAATAAAAGTGCTCTAATACCACTTGTTAAGAACCAATATTGAATACAAAAGCACCACAACAGATATAGAAGAACAATATAGAAAAACCACAACTTTATTATAGAAACCCTTGAAGTAGGGCAACACTATACAATGGATCATATTATGGAAGAGATCCTCTCTTGTTCACTTGCCTCTTCGAGGGGGAAACCTCCTAATGAGCTTCTTCTCCAAATACAATACTTCTCTTCATGTCTCATTACATTGTTTGAATCCCTTTATATAGTGCTACCATCACCTAAGAACATTCTAGATGAGGAATCTTCTAGAAGTAGAACCTTCTAAGAAGTCTTCTTACATTTATTATATCTAATTACTCATTTATTATATCTAACTACCATAGTGGGTCTTATTTAATAATATAGTGGGCCTAGTCCACCTTACATTGAATGACCTCCACTATTATCACTATGGGCCCTCTGGGCCCCCCCACTACCTTTCTATCTACCTTACATCTCTGAGTCCCCCCACTACCTCTCTATCTACCTCTCTTGTGGTTTTTCTATATTGTTCTTCTACAACCCTTTTCTACAAATTTTGCACAGAAATGTACCGAAAACTTCAAGAATTTCACGGCCCTCTTTTTTCTTCTCCGAAAAAAAAATCTGCAAATATAAAAAATATTTGCCCACAATGTCTACCCAAGGAAAGTGCTCTGATACCAATTGTTAAGAACCAAATATCTGAATACAAAATATAATAATAGATCCAAAGATATCTGAATACAATAACCATACAAGATCTATGAAACCATATAAAAAACCACACTTTATTATTACCAAACCCTTGAGGTAGGGCAACACCATACAATGGATCCTATTATGGAAGGGATCATCTCTTGTTCACTTGCCTCTTCGAGGGGAAAATCTCCTAATGAGATTCTTCTCCAAATACAATACTTCTCTTCATGTCTCATTACATTGCTTGAATCTCTTTATATAGTGCTACCATCACCTAAGAACATTCTATAAAAGGAATCTTCTAGAAATAGAACCTTCTAAGAAGTCCTCTTACATTTATTATATCTAATTACCTATTTATTATATCTAACTACCATAGTGGGCCTTATTTAATAATATAGTGGACCTATTCCACCTTACATTGAATGACCTTCACTATTATCACTATGGGCCCTCTGCCCCCCCCCACTACCTCTCTATCTACCTTACATTCCATCGCCCTTATGAAAGCATTGTCCTCAACGCTTGATGTACAACCATATACCAGGGTCCCATGGATAATTGTGGACCATAATGCTGAAGAAGACTGAAGAACCAAGGTCTCATGTAGAAAGGAAATCCACCATGCTGAAGTAGTCTAACCACCATTGTAATCCCGGGTCCCATGTCCAAGTGCTCATGTGAACTCCCCGTGGAATATTTTGGAACCCAATAACCAACTCCAAATGATGCTCCAAAGATTGACACCTATCATGTGGATCAAAATAAGAAGATCCATCCACATAGTGGAAAATGGTCATAGCAGAATTTAGAAGGAATAATACCATTGTAGAATATGCAGACTGAACGTAGGTAACTAGCTCCTAATGTGAGACATTGATGTTCTCTACAGAAGGTGGAGTAGAGTCATCAAATAAAATATGGAAGTGGTTATCTTCCCAGAAACGACAACTATCCATATACCAATCATCACAATCATCCTCAAAATCATACCAGGCATATATTTCTTGATTATATTCATCCCCGATGATGTCTGCCATAAGAAATCTCTCCTGTATGCTATCCAATGAACTACGAAGACTATTATTGAGGCTATTTGCAAGGTCATGAAATTTGTCATGCAATGTGTCATACAATTGAGATTTGAATGCTTCAAGAATTTATTTGAGGTTTTGAGAAGAAATAGTCATATGAGCACCCTATTAACCCTTTGGTCCAGCAGTCGTCATGAAAAAACCCAAAAAAATAGAACAATAAGTTACAACAGAAAATCACGGTTTTTTTCTGAAAAAAACCCTAAAAAACTGTTGAATTTAAAATGCTCATAACTTCACTTCCTGGACTCCGTTTCGGCTGATGTTTTTTTTGAAATTGGGTGAAATTGTGAGAGAAAATCAGATATGTAATTTTTTTGAGAAAATTCGACCTCCAGCTGCTACAGAAATAAAAACAAATCGCACCGCCATCCGCGGGAAAAACCCTGAAAATTGCAGATTTTAAAACTTCTATATCTTGACTTTCCGGATTCTGTTTCGGATGATTTGTTTTTTTAACTTGGGTGTTTTTCTGAGAGGAAATCAAATATACAACTCTTTTCTACAATTTTTTCACAGAAATGTACCGAAAACGTCAAGAATGTCGTGGCCCTCTTTTTTCTTCCCCCAAAAAAAAATCTGCAAAAATAAAAAATATTTGCCCACAATGTCTGCCCAAGGAAAGTGCTCTGATACCAATTGTTAAGAACCAAATACCTGAATACAAAATATCACAATAGAACCACAGATATCTGAATACAATTACCACACAAGATCTATGAAACCATATAGAAAACCACACTTTATTATTACCAAACCCTTGAAGTAGGGCAACACCATACAATGGATCCTATTATGGAAGGGATCCTCTCCTGTTCACTTGCCTCTTCGAAGGGGCGTCTTCCTATTGAGCTACCGCTCCAAATACAATACTTCTCTTCATGTCTCATTACATTGTTTGAACCCCTTTATATAGTGCTACCATCACCTAAGAACATTCTATAGGAGGAATCTTCTAGAAGTAGAACCTTCTAAGAAGTCCTCTTACATTTATTATATCTAATTACCCATTTATTATATCTA
>ML862925.1:16407-29754 GCA_009831015.1 Picea engelmannii
TGTCCTCTGGTTATCCCTTGAATAAAAAGAAAAAGAAGAAGAAAAAGAAAATAAAAGAAAAGAATAAAGGCAAGAACGGGCTTGGAAAAATTGCATCCATGACAGGCACAACCCATCTTCTACAAAGGCACCCACAGATAACATCATGCATCCATGGCTCTCACTTCACCCACATGTTTGGCCATCCCCTAGCCACATCACCTCACTTACATGGCTTGGATGAAACCTTCCTAGAAACTTCCCCTTTCTTGTGGATACTAGCCCAATAGGACGTCTTGTCTTTTTCTCCAATCTTGTATTGTAGGTTTTTGTAATGTCTTTGAGCTATTGACTGATGTATTAGGGTCTTATGCATATGGTTGATAATATTGATGATGAAACGTGATTAACATTGCTATGATCCCAGTGACTGATGAGCCCATGGAGGGCGTAGCTTCTGATGTGCAGGATCATGCCCGATGGACATGTACCATTTGGACTGGTACACATGGGGAGATGATTAGTTCAGACCTCCATGGGGCTGAAGAGCCCACCAGATGGATGTTGAGACCCCATAAGGGGGCAGAGACAGGACAATGGTTGATTAGGGTATTGCACCGGAGAAGAAGAGGACATTCCATCAGAGGCACTTTGGTAGAGCTCGGCCTAGGGGGAATGACCCCTTTTCAGTGGAACGTTGACCTTGGAAGGATCTTGACACCCCCATCCTCATCATGACGTCATCCAACTTCATGGACATTCATGGAGGCAGACTGGGCAGCAGTGGCACGTGTGCCATGTTGGAGAGTCCCCTAGGGGGCTAATGTTTTTCTCCTGGATGTCTCATCTACCCTAAAAGGGGCTAGCGCCTCCCTTGAAGGGGCTTTTACCTTTTTTACAACTCATTTAGGGTTTTAATTTGACAATTTATTGTAAAAACAACATTGTGGTCTTGTTGGCCATTTTTATGACCTAAAATTAATTAAGGTCATTGATATAGTATATATTGAGGAATTTTAGCCTCATTTTAAATAGAATTCGTCACTCACTCATTAGTGAGGTCTGATTTTTGCGCCCTACTTGGGTAATTTTGTTGGTTTAGTGAGGCTCACTTGTTGAAGGAAGGCATTTCTTGGCATTTTTTGGCATTTCTCTTGAAGGAAGGTTTACAACTAGGGTTTGCATGCTATTTCATGGTGATATGTAAGTGATTTTTTCTACAAAACTTCTTGATTGAATGGTTGTAGTCTAATATTCTTGCATATGTTTATAATTTCCTGATAAAAACCCTAGGTGACAAGCACACAAGTAGGTCCTTGTTTCATGTCCCCTAAAAGTGAAATTTTTAGCCATTGAAGAAGGAAGGAAGAGCCTAGCCATAGCTACACTCTTATTCCTTTTTCTCCCTGAGCTAGTCGTGCTTTCTAAAGAAAAGAAGGAGGAAACGTCCCAGGCCTAGGTTATCTACACCTAGGGCCATCCTTCTTCTAGGGTTTGGTGATAGAGCCTTGCTATAGCAACACTCTCCCTCACTACACTCTCTAGTCTTGATTTATCTTTTATGCTATCTGTTTTGCCAAGTTAACCTAAAGAAGGAGGAGAGAGCACGAGGCCTTGCTTTAGCAACACTGGAGTGAGCCTCTCTCCCCTAGGGTTTTTATTCTAAGGCCCTGCCATAACAACACTTCAGAACCCTTCCCTCTAGTCCTTAGTCTTCCTCATTCAACCCTTGTGTCCTCTTCTAAATTGACTCCATTAACCCTTAGGCACTGATCTTGGATCTTCAACGTTGAAGTGAAGGTGATCAAACAACTCTCAAAACCTTTGCTAAATTGAAACCCTAACTAACTACTAACCCTAAGAAGGATGATGTCACCCTTGGTTACTTCATCTTGACGCAACAATATTCCTTTTATAAGAAATTAAATTGTGTTTAAAGCATTTATTGAATGAGGGATTGATTGGATACATTGATTGCTACATCATCTTGATATTTATTGGTGGAGTGATATTATTTCATTGTTGTATTAACAAACATTGACTTCGTCAATATTTATTTTTATAATTGCTTATATATTGATATCAGATAGTTTTATGAAGTACTAACCCATTGAATCATAGCTTGCATATATTGGTTTGTTGTTGCTTTGTTCCGGGCAAGTGTTCTTCTTTGGGCCTACACTTCACTATTGGTTGTTTAGCCGAGACTATTTGTTTTTGTGGTGACCTGTGAAGGGGGAACTTTACTTTGAATTTTAAACTTTTGCCTCTTCAAAAATCCAGGTCACCGGGGACGTCTCCCCTGGGCCTAACCTCCCTAAAGAGAAAGAACCTCACCATCGTGGTGACATTGGGTGGGATAGGTTCTTGTTACGCCAGTTTGGCCTTCTACTTCATAGCCATTTGACCTAGCTACAAACTGTGAGATAACAGTATGTAAAATAGAAATTTTATGAGTAAAAAATTTGAACTTAAAAGTGATTAGAATTGCAAGATTAGAGAAGAAAAGAGCTGGAAAATGAATAAGAAAAAACTAGAAATTAAATCAGAAAATAAAATGGTGCTTTGCAGTTGGATAAGTGTGTATTCAGACTTAGAATCCACTCCTCCAAGCCCTTAGTAACCTGCAAATGTTGAAATTCTTGCTACACAATGAGGCAAGAAGGTGAGATCTTCATAATGGTTTTCAAAACACTTCCCTAACACAACAAGAAGCAACCCACATAAACTTATGACAATATACCACAAATCAATCCCCAACAAAACACTTTGGTTGGGGTCTTCAAGTAGAACAATGTAAACAAGAAAATACACATAAAATTGCAGCTATGTTTACCTTAACAAAAACACCATGGAATAATACGAAGAGATCCTCCAAAGCTTAACTTTTATTATCCAAGGGATGGCTACAAATTTGCAACAAGAATACAAGAGAAAAATTGAGTGGGAGAGCAAGAGAGAGGGATGAGAAATTTGGGCAACATGAAGTTACAATGAAAGTTCATCCCAAAATGAGGAGAGGAGGGTTCTTTTTAAGGTAAAGAGGGAGAGAGGACCCCCCTTCATCCTTTCCAAGTGTCACTCCCAAAAGAGGGAGGCTCACTCAAGGGGGGGGGAGTGGGGGGCACCATGAGAGAGGGGAACTCCCATTAGGAGAGGAAACTCAAAAAATTAGGGAAGAAACCCCCTTCTCCTAATTTTAAACCTCTCTCTAATGCCCCAAGGTGTGGAATGGGCCCCCCATGTGGTCCCCATCAGCAAATGGCCAATCCAATGGAGCTAGTGAGCCCCACAAGAGACAAATCCGCCCCCCTCTCTAAAGTTAAGTTGTATGAGAGGTAGGAAAAGGGGGATTTGATTTATTTGACCCCCTACTACATAGAAATGACTTAGAAAACGACTTTTCTCCATTTTCTCATGTTTTACAACTTGAGTCAAAATTTGACATTTTTAATTTAGCCAATTATTTGCTGATTTTTTTACTGATTTAGAGTCCTCATGGACATTGACCAAGCGAAACTTGTCCAAATGAGTTGAAACTTAGTC
Organism: Picea engelmannii; assembly: GCA_009831015.1. Classification (NCBI taxonomy): domain Eukaryota; kingdom Viridiplantae; phylum Streptophyta; class Pinopsida; order Pinales; family Pinaceae; genus Picea; species Picea engelmannii. Next base: position 19,933 of record ML862925.1, read on the forward strand.
CAAGGTTGTAGGGGGTCATAAGAAATTTTATTTGAGTACCCATACCCTTATACAACATCCCCAAGGACCAAATTTTTACATTTTACATTAAAAATAATTAAAATTTCCAAATAACGGAAAATTTTAATTATTAAAAAAAGTCTATCAAAACTTCATGGAATCCCGTGAGACTCTAGGAGATTTCTATCATGGTCATTTACAACATTTCTATCCCTTATTCACTTACTGGGATTGATCATTAGAACACCTTTCACCACTTTGGAGGATTATTGAGTGAAAAACTTAAGTAATTAAAATCGTTGAAAAAACAAAATTAATTACCTAAGGAAAAAAAGCACTCAATGAAAGGACTTCCCTAATGATAAATTCCTAGGCCACTAAATCATTACAAAACTTGACCCATGCTAACATGTTACATTACAAAATTTCTCACACAAAGGAGTGGACATTCCGTGGAAAAGAAGAGAGAGAAATAGAAGTTTTGGGGGCAAATTTGCCCTGCTGAGTCATAGGTATTCAAACTTGTCATAACACAAGGTACGCATCTTCATGGTACATGACATTGACACTTAGGTGGTCAACATGCTTGTCATCTGAGAAATCTCTCCTCCCTAACACCCCATCCAAGGGATGATTAATTTAAATTAACATGATATAAATTCGAATTTATAAAATAAATTGTACATATAAAATAAATTTTATAAACCTTCTATACTTATTAAAAAAATTAGTAACTTTAAAACCATATTAATTTTCAAAACTTTATGATTATATACAAGGGGTTATGATCTCTATAAACATGGGCGAAAGTCATTTTTCTAACTTTTCTAACCAATATATTTTATCTGGACCAATACATAACAAAGGTAAATGATATGATATCTGGCTTTGGTCCATTTGATGGCCATGTATGAATCTCCAAGCAATTGAAGATAATCAATGTCTTTCTCTACTATTATTTTTAGAAGAACAACTAAATCCCTTATTTCAACCAAGCTATTAAAGCTTTCATAATCTTAATTTTAAAAACACGTTGTTAACATATGAAAATTACAAATCACCCCAACACCACATCTTCTAGGATTCTCTTTCTTACCTCCATAAAAAAATTTGTCAAGAATACTTTTATCACTTTCTATGATCTTATATATGTCTTCATACTTCATCCTTTAAAAATTCTAAGATTCATGATCCTATATGTCTTATGCTTTATCCTTTAAAACTTACTTTATATCATTATAAATACATTTGATTTTATCAAAAACTTGGTTGAAATCATCATAAACATAAATATATTTAATAAAATATAAAAACTTCCATACGAATGAAAGATTTACCTTCAAAGAAGATGTCATTTCTAGCATCCCAAATGCCTATGAATACCACATATGGAAAAGCCTCACAAAACTTTGAATCATTCTTGTTAGTTCTTTAAGTCTTCACTAAGACATAAACCTTCCTAGGGTCCTTACCTCCACATAACACTTAATCTCCTTTCATACTTTACATATATAATATTTGAAAACTTATTTCAATTAAGTCATTTCAAATTTTAAATTATTAAAAAGTTATATCTATATATATTATAATTATTATTTATTATAACTTTTTTTATTTTCATATTTAAAACAAAATAAATTATATTTCATATATATATTAATAAATAAATAAATATTAATTATGAATAAATTATATTTCATATATATATATTAATAAATAAATAAATATTAATTATGATTTGGATATTAATTTTCAAATTAAATATATATTGTTTTTTTTACGTTATTAAGATTGTTTTTTTTTTTAAAAAAACATGATCGACGATTTTTTAAGGTGTCCTCCAAACTACAAAAGGTTTCGAACTTGAGTGGCTTTATCCCTTAGAAACATTCACATTAACGAGATCTGACATATTTGTATATTTCTTAAGCAGAGCGAATTCACGCATGTATTGTGAAACAGCCGTGAAGCGAAATAAGTTTAAACAACCATGAAACGAAATAAGTTTAGTTGACGTTCTTTCTTTTATATCTAAATTCGAACAGGTAGATGATCCTGACATTTATTTCAATATTCCTTTTCACATGCTCATAGATTTCCTCTGCACTTTCGCTGCGCAACTCCACAATTTACAGTTTGACAAGTGGACCATATATAAACTGGACCATATATATTATAATCAAGGTACACAGACACAATACAACAAACAGCAAATAGTTCAAGTTCATCCAAATATGATGATGATGATGATGAAATTTTAGTTTAATAAGTTTAATGATGAAAATAAAAATATATATAAATTCATCAAATTTTATTTTAATAAATTTTAAATAAGATAGTAAAAAAGTATTGATTATATATATAATTTATTGCAATTAAACTCAGATTTTAATGTTTTATTATATATATTTTGTTTTCAAAAGTTGAGAGTTACAATTAATTTTGAATGTAAAAAATTAACTTTTCTTAAAATGTAAAAATGTAGATTTAATTTTAGAGGAATATATATATTATTTTGATGATGATAATGATCATTTTATTTTGATGATGATGAGAGAAGAAAACTTGACTTGAGAGAAATATATATATTTTAATAAATTTGATGACGATAATGATGAGAAGAAAATATTTAAGAGAAATGTACCTAGATCACTATACATTGATGAGTGAGTAAGTTAGGAATATAGGCGTTGTAACAAATATTCTCAAATTGTGATATGAAGTTTGTAAGAAAGAATTTTTCATCTTCCACCCTCTTAGTATCACAAATATGACAAATTCTTTGGACCCACAACCTTTTCTCTTATCCTCTAATTATTTATCACATCACAATTTCTCCTTAAAGTTAGATGCAATACATGTTTAATATTATCATGCTCCTTAAAGTTAGATGCAATAATATGTTTAATAAATTATCATTATTTTGTAGAGTGGCCTCCTCCTTTATACTCCAAAGACTTAGCTAAGACTTGGCATCTTTATGCCAACCTCACTTGAACTAGGTGGTTTTGATTGGATTTTGAATCAATCTTAGGAAGCCTCTTGTCTTCCATGTCATTTACCTTGGTCATGTACATTAGGTACCTAGTCATAGTTGTGCTCTTGATGGAGGAAATACTCACTTCTATGAGAAATATATGATAGGGTTAGGATGTATTGAGTTTGATTTTGAGTTTATAAGTTATAAAACACTTTTGGATTTACTCTATCTTTCCCCATGATTGTCTAGAGATGATGCAACCCAAAACTTCACAAGCCTATTCCAAAGGTTAGTAGTGGCCACTGTGTCAAAATATTTTCTAAAATCAACAAAACAACACACGAGATTTGTTTTATTATTCCAACACCCCTTAGCAATGATCCTAAGCATGACAAGGTATTCCACAATTGAATGGTATATCCTAAATCGGCTTGGTATTTATCTCCTTTTTCATGGATTTTTAGCGATAATCTAATCTTGTTTTCCAAAATAATTTCATACAATGATCTAGGTGGATATTGGTGACCACCCACCTTTTCCAATTGACTCAAAATAGTTTTCTGACAATTTTGGTAATTTACTATTTTTGGCAGTTTTTAACTTCCAGGGCCATTTTGAGGCCCTAAACGACGTTTTTGGAAAAATGGTGAGCGATATGGAAATTTATTTGATATTGCCTCCAAAATGAATCTCCTCGACGATACATTTCCAACAAGCTATCATGCGTCTAAAACAAAGATTGTATGCAAAAGTTACGACCCCAGGAAGTTGATGTACTAACTTACCCAAACAGAGCCCACATGACTTTTGGCACTTCATCTCCTAGGGTTAGCTTTTTTTTCATTATTGTTTATTGTAAAAAGGCTTTCAGAGCCTCATTGTAATCATCTTCTTGCGAATGCGAGTAGCCATCACATCTCTTCTCAAAGATAAGCTTCCACCATTCTAGCGAGTCTTTCACTCTATATTTTTACAGTCTTTGTACATTTCTTTCATCAATAGAAATAGTGTATTACTGTATCTATGTGTTTATGGTTGCATCTCTGATACATTTCTTTATATTATTGGATATCCGCAATATCTTTGTGCATTTCTTTATTATATCTCCGCTCTCATTTCGTGCCGAAAATAATCCGGATCAATGGTATCAAAGCAAACTGCTCTTGATCATTTTTTTTTAGTGCATGTCCCTAACAAGGTCTGAGTATAGCAAGTTGGGTCTCAAGCTTGTCTCTCTTGAAGAAAATCGCTCTCGCATGGCCAAGAAACCCTCCATGGCGGAAGAAAAGAAAAACAACGGAGCAAACGATCCTATAAATTTGTTGTTTGAGCAAGCTCTCACGCGACAGAGGGAAGAAATGATGGAGAATTTTTCCCACATCCTTTAACACCCGCCGATAGAAACAGACACATCTTCATCAAACAACCACTTTGGAAGCACCTCTCCTTTCAAGGTATAGGTTAATTTTTATATTCCCGTATTTGAAGGTTAGATAGATGCGGATGCCCTGGACAAATGGTTAAATATGTTCAAACATTATTTCTATGTTCATAATTTTTCCGACAGGGAAAGGATCACCTTCGCACTCCTTAAAGCTCTCTCCCATGTCAAACATTGGTGGGAAACTTATTGGGAGCAAAGTTCCACAGAGGAGTCTGGAATATATGGGGTTGAGCCCACTTGGGATTTTTTTGTGGATGCGATAAAGGAACAGTATCACTGATGCAGGAGCATCGCCAACAAAGCACAAGCGGAGGACAACTGGACATACACCAACACACTTTTTGAAAATATTTTGAATTTCAAAAGGATGGCACATTAATGTAATATCTAGAGAGACATAAGTGATCTTAAATGTTTTGAAAATTGTAATGCAGATCTTGAGCAGTTCTCTCATCTATCGGTTGTAGGCAATTAATGTAATGAATGTAAAGTATATGTAGTCTTTAATTTGATAAGATAGCTTAAGGTTGTAGGAGGGAAAGCTCAAGAAATCTCCCTCGTATGTATAGTATTGCATCATAATTCTCAATTGTAAGTGTAGAGTTGTAGAGTAAGAGAGCATAGGAGAATAGAGAAGAACATAGACTGTAGAATTTGTATAAGCAGATAGATGTTGCTATAGAAACCATGTACATAAGCACTTGAGTTAATATAAGAATGCTTTGACTCAATTTCATGTTGTTGTTGTGGTTACTGTTTGCATCTATTGAATGGTATGTTTACAATTTGATTATATGCTTTGTCATGCATTTGTTTCAATGCTTTGTGTATGATTTCATGTTGAATGTATGAGATCTATGAGAGGGAGAGTATGAGTTTCAATTGTTTCTCTTCCTGAGAATTCTTGCAAGGAGTGCAATGAAGTTCCACAAGGAGTATGTTGAAAAGATTATGGGTTTTATCTCAGAAAGATCAGGAGGGATACTGTTGTTCTCATACCAGTAGAGGTGCAAATATTGTACAGAGATGTGCAAGGTGTGTGCAGGCAGGTTGAAATCTTAGACTTTTCCAACCCAAGTGAGCAGTTGAAGAACTTCTATCGCAAGGAGTGCGCAGATTTGGATATTTTAGATAATCAGAGATTATCGTGAAGGCTGTAAGGAGTGCGTGAAAGAATCCCTTGGAATCCTTGAGTTTGCAGCCAGAATCAAGCTCAGGAGGATAGAGACTTGGAGAGTTCGAAGGACAAGACGAGGGTCGAAGTCACCTCACAGAAACCAAGTTCAAGAGGAAAGACATCAAGTTATTTGGCCAGGAGTCTTTGAGAACTTGAACGGACGGTTGGAATTCTCAAAGGGAGAATCGCAGATATCTGTGGACCGTTGGATCCAGTGGATCAACGAGGAGGTTAAGGTTGAGTGTCTTTCAACACTCACAAGCTCGGAAGGATTAGAAGCCGTTAGAATTGAATCAATGAGAGTCGTGGATTTGGCGCTTGAATTTCGGCATTTCGAAAGTCAGAAGTGCGGAGGAAGCTGTTTCGGGAATCCCTGATACGCGAAATCCCGAAACGATCTGGAAAGTCAGATCGTGGGAAGTTCAGGACTGTTGATCCGTAGCAAAGAAGTCGTGAGTTTGGACTTCGGGGAAAGAAAGGGGAAGGGTTGCATCGCGAACTCACGAGTTGCAAAATCCCAACGCGCTCATAGGTGAAGCCCTGGGATTTGACTGGAGGTCATATGGTCAAGGCATAAGGGAGGAGCTAGTGGAAATTTAGCCCATTTCGGGGTTTCAGGAATCGGAGGAGTCAAGGTGACTCGTAGCAGAAATCCCGAAATCCCGAAACGCGAAGTCACAAACTGGAAGAGCCATTCGAGTTAAGTCAGTGGTGACGCTGATGGTCATGGGGAGCAGAGGTTCGTGCTTAGTTCTTGTTTGCGCAGGTGTAACTTCTAGAAGAACATGTGGTATTCTATGCATTGAAGGTTCCAGTGGGAACTAAAGATCCATTCCAGGCCAGGGAAAAAGAAAGATCCAAAGACCAGGAGGTTACACATACCCTGTTGAGGTAGGGATGCTACGTCAATTACCCTGTTGGAAACTATGAGGACTAGTACATGAGATGGACCACACTGCGACAAGAGAGGGGCCAAGAAGTTCCAGAGTTCACCAATACCTTCCATACCTTGCGCACCAAGCTGGGTATCAAAGACTTCGAACGACATTTGGTTCTAAATTACCATGGGGCTCTACACAGATACATCCAAASTGAAATGGATTTTCTGGATATCTCATCACTCAATGTTGCTTATCAATATGTTGTTAAAATCGAGCAGAAATTTAAGCGCCAGAACAAAGGGAGTTTAGGTMTGCAAATCCGCAACAACCAAAGTATGACAAAGACTACCCTAACAAGCAAGGTCCTGAAAACCAGTCCAAACTACAAGAAAAGAAGGTTCATGGGAAGACAAAGAAGGAAACCGAAAATGGTGCGATTTCCACAAAAGCCCCTGTCACAACACCGATGAATGTCGCTCAAAACAGTCATTGGTGGTCAAGATCAAAGATAAGGAATTGAACCCTGATTCAGAACCTGATTATGAAAATACTGGTAAAGGAGAGATCATTTATGCATACCCCACTGCTATTGTCACGACCGCGACAATTCAACTAGAAGAAGCAACAAATCCTGAAGAGGGGGATCACCTTTTTCATTCACAGATGTGGGTGAAGGGGACCCCACTGCATTTTATTATTGATAGCGGAAGACAGAAGAACCTCGTCTCAGCAGAGGTCATCAACCAGTTGGGATTGTCGACAACACCACACCCACAACCATACAACATCATGTGGCTTCGCCAAGGATGAGATCTTTGTGTCAGCCAGCAGTGTCGATTGTCATATGAGATCCAACCCTTTAAGGATGAGGTATTATGTGATGTTTCCCCACTGTATGTCTGTGATGTTCACTTGGGCCAGCCATATATGTGGAAACGCCATGTTGTTTATGAGTTTCGACCCCACAGTGTCATTGTTTCTCTAGGGGATCATCTCTACAGAATACCAGAGGTAGTTCCGACTATTGTTCCACCTAAACAGTGCCGCAAGGTAGTATCTCATAAGTTACAAAATTCAGCTTCTTCAAAATCTGTTCAAAAGGGGAACAAAAGGACACGACAACCACTACGGCCTCGCCCCAAGCACCTTCTATCCAACAGAAGCAGGTCGACAAGGTTGCAACAAAGCGCAAAGATTCCTTCTGCACACCATCCTCTCGTGTAGCTCGACTTGTTGAACAACCTCAGCCTCAACAGGTTCATGACATAATTCCACAAACTGAGCAGTGAGACGTGTCCAGCAAGGCAAACAACTCACCAAGATTCAGATTCAACAAACATTTGTTCCTCTCCCCCGGGCACTCAATGCAGTGGATACCATTGCTTCCTAAGGAGGGAGGATTGATCCAGGTGGATATCGGTGTCCACCCACCTTTTCCAACTGGCTCAAAACAATTTTCTACCAATTTTGGTAATTTACTATTTTTAGCAGTTTTGAACTTTTGGGGCCATTTTGACGCCCTAAGCGACGTTTTTGGGAAAATGGGGAGAAATATGGAAGTTACTTTAATATTTCCTCCAAAATGAATCTCCTCGACGATACCTTTCCAACGGGCTATCATGCGCCTAAAACAGATATCGTATGCAAAAGTTGCGACCCCAGGAAGTTGATGTACTAACTTACCCAAACGGGGCCCACATGATGTTTGGCACTTCATCTCCTAGGGTTAGGTTTTTGGATGTCTAGGGTTTTTGGCATTCCTGTTTATTGTAGAAAGGCCTTTAGAGCCTCATTGTAATCATCTTCTTGCGAATGCAAGTAGCCGTCACATCTCTTCTCAGAGATAAGCTGCCACCATTCTGGCGAGTCTTTCACTCTATATTTTTGCAGTCTCTGTACATTTCTTTCATCAATATAAATCATGTATTACTGTATCTTTGTGTTTATGGTTGCATCTCTGATACATTTCTTTTATATTATTGGATATCTATGAGATCTCTGTGCATTTATTTATTATATCTCCGCTCTCATTTTGTATCGAAAATAATCTGGATCATACAACTTAGCTAAAAGGGGGGTAATCATATTGGTCCTATAATTAGATAGATTGTCTTTATCCCCACTTTTAAAAATATGTACATTGAGGCTTTGAGTCCAGTTTTTAGGGAAGCCTTGCTTGACTACTAAATTGAAAAGCTTATTGGATGTGAGAGATGGGGATAGGCCCTCCAATTTTTAAAATTTCTTCTTGGTAGCATTCAATGTCCTTAACTTTCTCTTTTTGAGTTGCTTAACTCCAAACTCTGTGTCTTCTATATCTTCTATATAAAAAAAATTATTCCTTTGTAGGAAGGGCTTGAATATTGTGCACAACATTAGGGGATTCATAAATATTTTTAAGGTATGAATTCTAGTCTCTCATGTGAATCATATTGTTTTCTTTAGTTTTATGAGTCAGAATTTTCCTCCAAATTTTTTTAGGATATAGCTTAGATAGATGCAAAAGAAATTTGTACCTAATTATCTTGTTAGAATTTGAAGACTCATTAAAAATTACGGTCTTTATATTTCTATTTTCTTTTTTTATGGATTTTCTCACTTTATAATTAATTGAATGAATTGCATGTGGATGAAAGGAATTCATGGTTATTTTATTTACAATTTATTGATTATAATAATGGTTTTGGGTTGGTTTCCTATTCTTATTATTATCATCAATTTATGGAAATATTTTATAAAAACATATCAATATTACAATCTATGTTTTAATTGGTACTTATCATCACAATATAATTTTATACAACTTTACATTTACATCTTAAAAAATTAAAAGAATAAAAAAAAATCAAACTTCTTAGTTTTTTCATAATTTAGAGTACAAACAATTTTTTTTCCATCTACAAGATGCCAAATCTAAAGTGCCACTTATAAATCATTACTAAGGAAATCATTACTAAGGAGGAGCTAGAGGAAATTATTAATGCCAAATCTAAAGTGCCACTTATAAATCATTACTAAGGAGGAGCTAGAGGAAATTATTATAATGAAGTTATAATGTCAAAAAAATTAATCAAAATTTCACATTGTATAAGACATTAGCATATTAATACTTATTTTAGGGACGGGTTGTGGATTTTATTTTTAGGATTACAATTCATTATAATAATATAGTGGTTATTACCTATTATCCAAATTAAATTTAAACAACAATTTTTAAATTTTTTTATTAATAAAATATTTATTTTCTAATTTTTTAAAATATTTTTTTAAATTTAAATTTTAAAATATTATTAATAATATTAAATATTATTTATTTTTAAAGTTATCACTACACCACTTT
>ML862930.1:9219-23272 GCA_009831015.1 Picea engelmannii
AAGGTAATGGAAGTGAAACTCATGATGTATGACTCTGACCCAAATAATGCAAGGATAATGATGAAATATGATTCTTTTCATTCCATGAATCCTAGTTATGGGAGAGAGAGAACATTTTCTGAATCAAACACAATACTATAATGAAAATGCAATGCTCAATTTCCTTTCAGATGTCAATGCAAACAATCATTTATCAATGAACAATCTCTAAAAGTCTTTTTCCAATACTTCAATAAACTCTAAAATTTGATTTTGCAATGTTTTCAAAATGATAAAAACAAAATCTCGAAAGAAAACTTGTTGTTCACTTTCCAAGAAAAACTCTAATTAATGAGAAAAGAAAATCAAATCCTACAGAAACAAACAAAACAACCCAACCAACACTTTCAATGAAAGTAAAAACAAAAAGCAAACCAATGAGTCTTCCCAATGCAAATGAAAAATGTTCTTTCGAACCACCAAGAAGAAGAGAAAACACCAAGCACTTGACTCTCTACCAATCACTGGTTCTCAGCCAATTAGACACACTCAACTCCAGAAGTCAGAGAGAAAGAAAATTCCAAACAGAGACAAGAAACGAAAGTCAAGCTACCAAGAGCAAGAAAGACCTAGTAACCCTAAATCTGTTTCAGCAAGCAAACTAAAGCAAGGGATGTATAATTCAATGATCCAATGAGCCAAAAAGATGCAATTCAACTGTTCTGAGCAATTGAAAAAGTCAAAACTTAATTTCAAAATTTTCAAAAATCTTGCTTGCAGGCAAGCAGTGTCACACAGTGTGAGAAGTAGGATTCTCGCAGGCCACTTTAAAGCAAGGTGCGAGGTGTTCGCACTGGACTATATGTGCAGGGTGAGAACTTGACTGGTTCTCGTAGGCTTTCAATGAACATAGTGCGAGAACTCCTGAAGATAATAAAAATTTTGAAAATGCAAGCAAAATCCAAGCTGGCTTATAGACCCAGAAGGCCTCTCAGGATATCTTGAGGACTCAGACACTGACAAAGCAGGAGAAAAATGTGAATAGAGAAAATGGCCACAGGAAATTCAAAAAACCATTAAGAAAAAGGGAATATATCCCCAGTGGAGTCGCCAATTTTGTTTCAGGATGAATCCGTGAGTGCGGACACAAACTGATCTCCCTAGATCCACCTGGATCTAGAACAAAACAGGACATAATAATACACTTTCCCTAGATCTATCCTATTGAACGAAATAAGAGGTAAGGATTATGGACATGCCTTATGAACACTCTCCTTAGGTCTCTGTTGTTCCTAGCTTCACTTCAATGCTCTTGTCCCGTTCAGATCACAACAGTACAAACCAATCGAAGTGAAGGCAGATCAGTATATTCAATAGCTAATCTATACATATGATCAAGGAGTTATGTAATAAAGTGACATCATCTTTATGGGAAAGGGACATATTACTATATTGAATTAATTGAAAGTGAAACTTACAACCTGAGCCTTGATGTCGTAGGTCTCCTTTCGATGGCTCCTAGTTCTGACACACACACTTGCTCATGCATGAAGAAAATCAACCACTTTTGATGACCTTGTTGTTGTCTCTAGCTATTGTAGCATCAGTCCTCCATACAGTCTTCCACTAATTCTCCAATCAATCTCTTGCTAGTCTACTTCTTGCTTCTTAACCTTTTCCATGAGCAATCTCCTCAATATATAGGAGAAAATAGATTAGTTACTTGGATAGGAAATGATCCCAAGATATCAGGAAAACCAGTACTTAGATAACCATTCGCTAGCCAACTCATTCTTCTTGAAGATTCCCTTCTAGAAGGCTCAAGAACTTCATCTTTTTCCTATTTAATAAGATGTTCGCACCCTAGCAGTTAGGTACAGTGCGAACCTCTCGCACCCCAGCTTAATGCAGCCTACGAGAATTAGGCATTCTCGCAGGCAAGTATATAGGTAGCCTGCGAACCTCCTTTAAAAACATGATTTTTGGAAGCAAACAAATGTAACTTTTCTCAGGAAAGTGTTCTTAATGAAGAGCTTGATTTTCCATCATCATAATATCATCATGACATCATCACGATGACCAAAATTGTGGATAACAAGATAGGATGTGTTGCACTAAGGTTATTGACGCATCTATCACCTGGGGATGACATGATTCCTAATGAGGGTATCATGATGCACTGTATTTTTATAGCGACGAATGATAACTTGGACAGAGTCATTGTTTTCCATGTGAGTGTTGTTGAGTGTTGTAAGTTTGTTTTTGCACACGGTTTGAATGCCTTCAGGAATTGGGTTCACGCACCTTGAGGTTCTCGTTTTGTTTGTCTAGGCCATTGTGTCGGGATGGGGATTTTGTCCCTTGGCTCATAGGCATGGTCTTGTTTGTGTCGAGCGGGTAGTCCTCCCTCCATGTTATTATGTGCATGTTTTGCATAGTCTCCCTTATGCCTGTGCATGGTTTCATAGTTTCCTGTTGCCTGGGTTGCATGATTCTGTCCATCGTCTATGGTGTGGTCAAANCATTGCCTTGCCTTAAAAAAAAAAAAAAAAAAAATTCACTTTTTCTTCACTTGTATTTGTAACGAAGGGCTTGTTACATATGGTATCAGGGCGGTTTCAACCTGTGTCTTGGGATCAATACAACTTTCATTGATATGATTGATTATAATGTTGCTAGTTAATTTGACTTGTACTCATGCAGGTAATCATGGTTAGAGGATGTCATGGAGGAGGCGTGATGACTCTAGTAGCATCCATGCCTGACGGGTCTACCCCCCGGGGAGATGAACAAGTTTTCAGGCAGGAGCATATAGTAGTAGGTGATGTGGTCGGAATGATGAGATATTTTCAACACATGTCTGAGGCACTGATCAGTCATTTGGAAAGAGATGAGGCCAGAGTGCTGACACCCCCTGAGGGTCCACTGTGCGCTCTGATCAGTACTGGTAACATTCATCGTGAGCTTGAGAAGGTCAAATTTCTTGAGTTCTTTGGTGCCCCGAACGACGCAGTTGTTGAGGCATGGTTGGAGAGTATGGCGATGTGTGTTTCACTTCGTGACTATACCTCCAACATGACAGTCTGCATGGCAGTATTTCAACTGAAGGGTAGCTCTCTTCTATGGTGGAAGACTCTCCTACTATAGTTGAACATGGCCATCGAAGATGTATCATGGGAATTCTTTCAGGAATGGTTCCGAGAGAGGTACCTTTCGAAGGAATTCATTGAGCACCAGCTCAACGAGTTCAACACCTTACGACAGGGTGGTTGTACAGTACCCGATTATTAGGCCCATTTTATGGAGATGCTTCGGTATGCTATGCATCTTAATACTGAGAAACTTAAGTTCAACAGGTTCATGTTCAGCCTTAATCGCAACTTATGTGCAAAGGTTAGGATTTGGATGCCTCAAACCTTGCATGATGCCTTCCATAAGGCCCTCATAGCAGAGGAGGATTTTATTAGTGGGGTTCAGATTAAGACTCTAGTGAGACCAGTAGGGAAAGTGTCATCTGGTGCAAAACAACATTAGACACTAGCCAAACATACGTCGATATATCGTGGCTTCCAGAGGGTATCCACTTTCACTACACCTTGGCGACCATCGCCTCAACAACGGACACCTTATCGGGGACCACAACATCAGTAGCAGCATGGACCGCAACAGTAGCAGTTTAGTCCTTTTTAGCAAAACATACCAAGATTGTAGGCCATTGGGTCATCATCTTCTACTTTGGATACCAGGAGTATTGAACTAAAGAAGGGGTGTTGGATGTGTGGGGAGACACACTACCAATGATATTTCCCTGTGGAGAGGACTAGAGCATTTTGATCAGCTGAACCCACTACGGTGGGAGATTTGGGCAAGGCCCATTGGATTCATGCAATGGTGAATAAGCACCAGGTAGAGCACCAGTTGACTACACTCAATATGTCAGGTATCGTCGTTGACCAGACCCTTAGTATTTTGACAGATCTTGGTGCTACCGAGAGTTTCATTTCGGGTGCAGCACTAAAAAGGATTAAGGTAAAGGTAGTCGAACATGATGAGTTTAGCTTCATAGAGATGGATTTGGGATCCAAATAGAAGGTTGGAGGAAAGGTTAAGGGATGTATCCTTAACATGGGAGAGTTTTTCATCAGGGCCAACATGTATGTCACGATCTTAGGATCTTATGATGTCGTGATTTGTAGAGACTGGTTGGAATTGCATGAGGCGATACTCAACTATAAGACTAAACGGTTCAGAGCTTGGTCAATGACGAGGGACAGAGACGTGTGATTGTAGGTCAGAATCAGGGAGTTTTCTTGAGGTTCATCTCTTCCTTGCAGCTTCGGAAGAGCATGCCCAAGGGATGTAAGTTTTATTCGATCCTTGCGTTAATTTAGATTTACGTACCACCGAACGATGATTCGAGGAGTTTAATCCTAAATGAGGCTCATAGAGAAGTGTACATGGCTCACCCAGGAGTCACGAAGATGAGGGAAAACCTTAAACACTTATTCTCCTGGAAGGGAATGAAGGCAGACATAGTCAACTATGTGGCCAGATGTCTAGAGTGTCAGTAGGTAAAGGCTGAACATAGACACCCAAAAGGATTACTACAGCCATACGCTATTTCGAAATCAAAATGGGAGGTTATTTCGATGGATTTTATTGTTGGATTGCCACTAACGACTAGGAGACACAACTTAATTTTCATAGTAGTAGACACTCTGATGAAGGTTTCTCACTTTATTCCTGTGCATATGACGTATTAGGCACCTGAAATAGCTAGATTTTTCATTAGTGATATTGCGAGGCTGCATGGTGTTCCTAAGAGGATTATATCCAATCGAGGATCGTTGTTTACTGGATGATTTTGGATGAGTTTCCAAGAGGCCTTGGGGACCCAACTTAACTTCAGTATGACATATCACCTAGAGACTGAGGACATGTTTCGCATGTACGTGATGGACCAACAAAAGCATTGGGAATAATTCTTGCCACTGGTAGAATTTGCTTATAACAATAATTACCAAAGCACCATTAAGATAACGCCTTTTGAGTTTCTTTATGGGCGACTGTGTCAGATGCCTTTGATTTGGGACCGGATTGAGGATAGGGTCATGGTGGGACCATAAGGGATCCAAAAAATGAAAGAGCGAATGCAAATAATAATACAAAGGATTAAAGAAGAGAAGGATCGGTAGAAGAGTTATGTCGATGCGAACCGTGTCGACCGTAGTTATGAGGTCGGCGATCGAGTCTTCTTGCGGGTTAAACCACATAAGTGTTCGAACAAGTTTTGAAAGGGAGATAAACTCTCTCCTAGGTTCATGGGACCTTTTGAGATCATGGAAAGAAAGTGGCCCATGGATTATCAACTACCCTTGCTTGATTCTTTGAGGGGTATGCACGATGTTTTTCACGTATCTATTTTGAAACATTATACTAGTGATCCTACACATGTCATTGGCATGAGTTCCTTGTAGTTATCATATGAGGGGGAGCTCATGACTGAGCCAATCCGCATCCTGGATCACCGTGTTTGAAAACTACGACATCGAACAATACATCAGGTCAAGGTCTAGTGGGACAACTATATTCTGCACTCGATGACCTGGGAGGACGGATATGATATGCGCCAACAATTTCCATTTTTTTTTGATAGATAAAATTATGATACTCTGATACGCCTTATTTCGACACTTATACTATGAAAATTTGGGACGAAGTTTAGACCAAGAGGGGGTGTATGTAACATTTCTCTCTTGCGCACTGAGCGAACTTATTCTTTGAGGACACTTTCTCGCAAGTGATCTAGATTATTATGCTATTAAAACATTGATTTTGATTATGAGGCATTATGGGTTGATTACATGTTGTTTTACTGCATTGACATAGAGAGGTGATATTGATTCGGTTTTACTAAGTGTTTAGGATTTTGGACCTCGAGGATGCATAGGAATCGATAGAACCCCTTGGACTCTGGATCGAGTCGAGGAGTGAACCATTGGGGTTTGATTGTTTTATATGTGATATTAGTGGATCTGATTAGATGATATAATTATGGATATATTGCCAACATGATTCGTTGATGATGCAGACTGACCATAGCTTGCCGACTAGACTCACATGTGGACTAGAGGGTTCATGCACAACTACCAATGATGTTGAGGGAGAGTTGTGGACAAAATCCCTGCCACAACCTACTAGCACTTCCACCGTGGCTCGAACTGTAGGTTAACATTTACCTAGTTTGAGAGGACTCATTATGTCATGAGGGAAGACTGCGAAAGTTTCTCACGACGATTCTAAGGGGCGCGCAATAAGGTGGGGGCCTTATTCCTTAGAGGCCCTTAGTCTCCCACAAGTTCACCTGGTGAAGTATTGACTCTAGGGGTTTTGGATATCTACCAAGTTATTCAAGAGGCGAGTGGCACCGTTGGAGCACGTGGTGTGCCTTGAAGGCTACATCGTGCAAGAAAAATGGAAAGAGGTGAGTGGCACCCTTGGACCATGTAGTGCGTCTTGAAGGGCATGTCATGCAAGGGAAACATATGAGGTGAGTGGCACCCTTTGAGCACCTAGTGTGTCCTGAAGGGCACATCGTGTTGTTAATGATAAATGGATGAACCCATATGTCCTTAGGACTAATAACGTGATAATAAATTTTTAAAACAAATTCCCTAATAAAATGTTGCCCAACACGAATATTAAAGTCTACGTCTAAATTATACTAGTGACAAAATTTTCTCTATCCTTTAAAAAAATAATATATATATATATATATATATATATATATATATATAAATTTATAAAAATAAAAATAAAATAAATAATTGTTTTGTTATATTATGATAATTTAAAATTTATTAATTAAAAAGGGAAAAGGGAAAAAGTTAATTTCTACAGCTGCCAAATTGAATTCTAAATGAAAAGTGGAAAGAGGGAATTCTAAAATAATAAGGAAACTAGGAAAAGAGGGAAACATAAAAAGAAAAGGGAAAGACAAGGGAGAAAGCAAAAAGTCAAACTTAGTAAGGTATCTACCATTTAATAACTTTCTAATTTAAAACAAAACTAGCAAATTAATAATGGGGAATGTCATTAAAACTTGTAAGGGAAATTAGCGACACCTAGGAGCAATTCTAGGAGTGACTCTAGGTGGGTGAGGGAAGTAAGGGTAAATAATTAATTAAAGAAATTAGTTTTGGGGGGAATGAAGGGGATGGTTGACACATGTACGGGGAGGAATTTTTATCAATTAATTTATTGAACATTAATTAAAATGAGATTTGGGAAAGTAAGGGACTTCCAAACTCTATATAACAAAGGGAGGAGAAGGATGAAGGATCTCTTCTATTTGTGCAACGTTACGTTGCAGAAATCTATACTTGATTAACATAGCTTGTCAGATTTGGGATACCCATCTTGGTGAGGAGTGGTAGCTCGTCCTTGTGAGGTGAGCTGGGAGCTAGTTGATTTTATGGTTAGTGTATGTGGTCGTTTTGCAGCTCTGGGGGCTAAGGGAGAAGAAGAGTACCCCTAGCATTGGCTGGGAGGTACTGGTGAAGTCCCATCGGTCGACAAGTGGGAGTTTCATGAGGCATGCAGGACATCAACTCAGAGAAAGCGATCAGGCAATAGTACGCTTTCTTTATTTTTGTATGGTAGATTGTAGTAGGATTTATGCTTTGGATATGTATGTTTAATTGGGAAAGTAAATTGATTTTATTAATGTTCTAGTTGATGATTTAATTTTTCCATAGCCTATAGCTCAATGATTGATTGACCCCCATGGCCTTCGATTCCTAGCATGTCTTGACAACCCCAATGGTGTATTAATTTGTTAAGATTGTGGTTCTTTTTCCTTTCGCTCCTAGCTCATCATTCCTCGCCTAAGCAGTTGGCTAGGAGCCTAATGTATAGTCGTCACTTTAACATTAATAGACCTATGGATATCAATGCCCTTCTTTTTTTTCCATGGATGATGAGAGAAGGACGTTCATGTTAGCCATTTACCTTCGTTATTGTCCTTGGATGATTTATGTCTTATGCCTTCCAGCAAAAGTACCTCTTCTTATGGATTTCTTACGTCTGTGTTGGTTTATCCCTGTGATCATTTCAATGACTCGTCCCAATGGATCCTTGTGTTCTCTTACTATTGTCTACGTTGGATTGGTATCTCGATGATGTAAAATATTTAATTTCAGTCTGCATTATTATATTGGTATCCTGGAATTAAAAAAAACAGGGGATTTAATTTCAGTTTGTGTTTTTATATTGGCATCCTGGAAATGGAAAAACAATTAATTTCAGTCTCGATTTTTATATTGGTATCCTAGAATGTAAAAATATTTAATTTCAATCTACGTTTTTATATTGGCATCCTAGGAATGGAAAAAAAATTAATTCAATCTGCATTTTTATATTGGTATCCTTGAATGTAAAAATATTTAATTTCAATCTGCATTTATATGATTGTATACTGGAAATGGAAAAAAAAAATATTTTTTTTCCTCTTCGTTTTTATATGATGTTGGTTGAATATATTTTTGCATTGTCTTTTTTTTTATGACACTTGCCTTCATTGAATGGCGATTTTTTTTTTCTTCTTATGTATTCAATTATGGAAGACGAATTTCCATTTATGGATTGAATTTGTGCATTTTAAAACTGCAATTTGTTTCCTTTACGGGGGGGCAGGATTGTATTTCTGACATTTTTTATTCCTCCACGCATTGCTTGTGCCTTACTGGTTAATGGGGTCATTTGGGTGGGTGTTATGTTCACCCTTATTATTGAGAATTTCCCACCACTAGTCAAGATGATGATTGACATTGCCAGACTGCCTTCGAAGCTTGATCGAGTTTGCATTTCGTTTTGTTGCCTGGCAATTTCTCCCCTCACAGGTCTGCATTTTGTTTTTACTTTTATGGCAATTTTCCCTTGAGGAATACTGCATCTTGCACTTAATAATTATTTCTATTGAATACATTGTTGCCTGGCAATTTTCCTTTGAATAAGAGTGTGTTTTGCATAAAACTTTATTGCTATTTGATTCTTGTTAATGCACATGATTTTACAATTAAATGATGTTGCATTTTCCTGTTAATGCCCATGAATTTGGCAACTAATGATGCTTCATTTTTTTTGTTAATGCCCATAAATTTGGCAATTAAAAGATATTGTGTTTTTCCTATTAATGCCCATAATTTTGCAATTAAATATGATTTCATTTGTTCTGTTACCACCCATGTTTTTGTCTTAATTTTTTATTGAGTTTGCTGACTGTTGGGACCAAGAAATTGCATTATTTCTTACTGTGTTAGCTATTGGTATGACCACAATTTGGACAATGATTGGATTATATATATTAAATGATAGTATTGAAGATTTGTTTCTAGTGCCTTTTGCACAACGATTGCTTTATTTATTATTGACAACCCATTCCAGGTATTACAATTGCGTAATTAGCAGGTCGTAGTCCACAACAAAAAATTATCTTCTATAATTTTAATTCAAACATCATATCTATCATCTCCGAAGAAGATCCATTTGAGAAACAATTAAAAAGTGATCAGGGAAATCACAATTGAATTCGGATGAATGGGAGATAATTTATAGCATCAACAAATGACTTGCATCATTACGTTTCCTAACTGTGAACTGACGATAATATCTTATATTCATTAGAATAATAACCTTATGATGATAATACCTTATCTTATGATCACTTGTTAGCGGTGATTAATCTCAGCATGCCAATTTATATCATTCTTAATGTTAAATTAAATTAACATGTATTGACTTAATTGCAATTTAGAATTGTTGAATTCAATGCTAATATAAAATTGTAAATGGTGACTAATTGAAATTTGACTTACTATCAGATTGGAAATCTATGTTAATTTTAGACTGTCAGTAGGGACTATCTTAGATGCATCAATGGTTGGGATGTTGACGAAGTCTTATGTTGATTAGCATCTTCCTTGTGTCATCCTTTGGCGTCTCGTCGACCTGTTGTTGGGGTTGGGGTGTGGTTTTACTTCAGTATTTGGTTTCTAGTGCATTGAATTTTTCTAGAGTCCTTGGTCTGGAAAGGATGTGTTGCGCCAAGGTTATTGATGCGTCTATCACCTAGAATTGACATGATTCCTGATGAGGGGATCATGACATGCCCTATTTGGATAGCGGTGAATGATAACTTGGTCAGAGTCGGTGTTTTCTGTGTGAGTGTTGTTGAGCGTTGTATGTTTATTTTTGTGCACAAGTTAAACACCTTCAGGCATTAGGTTCATGCACCTTGAGGTTCTCGTCTTGTTCATATAGGTCGTTGTGTCGGGATGGGGATGTTGTCCCTTAGATCAAAGGCGTGGTCGTGTTTGTGTCAAGCGGGCAGTCGTTCCTCCATGTTATTATGTGCATGTTTTTCCCAATCTCCCTTGTGCCTATGCATGGTATCATAGTTGCATGTCACCTGGGTTGCGTGCTTCTATTCGTCATTTGTGGTGTGGTCAAATTGTTGTTGTCGTTTCCTTTTTGCCCTAAAAATAATAACAATAATTGCACTTCTGCTTCGCCTGTAGTCGTAACGAAGGGGTCGTTACATTAATGAGATATATATGATCTATTCATGATTTGTTGACCCAACCTGATGTCTTGAAAAATATAGAGTAAAGTAATTTTAAAAGTGATTGATTAGTTATATTAATGAAATTATCCAAGTTCATCCCTAACTTTTAATCAAGAATGAAAAAATCAACTTGCCACTAAAATACAACTTAAAAACCTAAATATAATAAAAAAAATTAATATGTTTTTTTTTTATATAACATGTCCCTTTCCATTGTTAATCAACCCCATTAAAGAAAAACATTGAACACATTTAAACTTAATATGAAAATAAAATATAACGCCAATTATGGAAATCCGTGATCACCAAAATATTCTCTAACATTGCAAGAGGCATGCTAACATCGACGTTGCAACTAATGTCCAAATTAAGTGCACTAACAAAAACTTGATATGTTTTTTTGTAACAAGTTCCCTTTAATTTTCCAATGCATTAAGAACAAAACACCTAATTTAAGTGACTGGATCTTCACATATATTTAGTATTTTTTTTTTTTTATCTTTTTACTTTCATATTGTTGAAGAGACTTAAGATAGATTCATTTATGTAATAGAAACAATTTCAAGACATGGATGTTAAGTGTTAGTAATAGTCTTTTTTTGGAAAATCCTATGAAAGGAGTACAATCTAGTATTATTAGTGAGGTTTTTTTTAAGGTAAATCTTTAAAAAAAACATACTCACATAGCAAGCAATCCACTAGTATGTTAGTAGGATGTAATACTCTCTTATAATTTCCCCCACTAACATGAAAAATAATAACAATCCACTAGTATGTTAGTAGGATGTAATACTCTCTTATAATTTCCCCCACTAACATGAAAAATAATAATAATAATTATTACATATGGCATGAAAATATGTGATTTAAGATTCTTCTTATGTACACTCATAATAATAAAATTACAAAAATAAATGTAATACCAACATAATCATTCTCAATTTCAAGAAAAATTTGATGATGTCTTCAAAAATTCTTAAAGTAATTCATTACTACATTAGAGGTAAAACAAAATGGAATTTATATGATGTGGTTTTGACATTTACACGTCAAAACAATGGATTTTTAGAAAATCATCATGTTTTAACTTCCATTAGGTTTTAATTGATTTTATAAGTATTGTTATATCAATGCTTATACTTAGGAACATCAAATTACCTACATTCTTACATGTTGATAGGTTTCCAGGTGCATGATTTTCTTCTATCCAGAAATTTTGATATAACGAAACCTTGTAATATTGTTCAAATGATGGAATACAAAAAAAATTAATGTTTAAATAAGCATGAAATCAAGGCTACCTTGATCAAAATGGAATTCTTGTATGTCTATTTATCAATCCCAAATCAATTGAAATAACATCAAAATTCCAATATATTGAGGTTTATCGACACATTTTTCTATGCAACCTTTGTTCCATAGCTATAAAACTCTACCCTTTTTAAAAAAATACTAGCAATGTGGCGGATTATTGCGTACAATCTTGACATAAAAATAGATAATGATGATGATTCATAATTATAGTAGCTCGAAAACAACGGTTATTAATCAACATTGTCAAGTTTCTATGACCATGAATTGTCATCATTGTTTGTTTCATAGTTAAGACCACGAGAAACACTATTAATAACTTTAGTTGCGAGTCATTTCAAAGGGAAAAAAACATAATTTTGAGATAGGAATCACATAGAAAAATGCACATGGAAAGATATAATGATCCATTCATATCATTTTATAAATATATGCCCTAATGAGTATCATTTCAAATTCCATAGAACCCATGATTTTTGATGAAGCAAATGAACATGATGAATGGTGAAATGCAATGGAGGAAGAATATGAATCTATAATAAAAAACAATACTTGGGAATTGACTGAGTTGCCTAAAAAAAAATCCCATTCGATGCAAATGGATATACAAACCCAAATTTAAATCAAATGGTAGTATAGACAAATATAAGGCTAGATTGGTTCCAAAGTGGTATTCACAAACATAAGGTATTGATCATGCTGAAACATTTGTGCTAGTAGCTAAATTGAAAACTATCAGATTGTTAATTTCTTTAGCTACAAAGTATCATTGGAAGCTACACCAGTTAGATGCTAAATTTGCATTTTTGAATGGTGAGTTAAAGGAAGAGGTTTACCTTACTCAACCTCAAGGGTTTGTGGAAAAAGGAAAAGAACAATTAGTGTTCAAGTTAAAGAAAGCATTGTATGGACTAAAACATGAACCTAGGTAATGGCATGAGAAGATAGACTCTTTCTTTCTTCAATAGGGTTTTAAGAGAAGAAAGAGTGATCCAAATCTATATACCAAATTTGATGAGCAGGGGTATATACTATTGATTTCCTTATTTGTTGATGATTCGATAATTACAGGAAATGCAGAGAAATTAATTGATGAAATCATGGAGCAATTGTCACATGTTTTTGAAATGGAAGATCTTGGTGAGTTACACTACTGCCTAGGTCTTGAAGTTTCGATAAATGCAGGCCAAAATTTTGTTTGTCAGAGTAAGTATGTCAGATAAGTACTTAAGAGATTTGAAATGGATCAGTGTAAATCTTCTATTGTTCCCATGAAACAGAATGTGAAACTTTCCTTTGATGATGATTCGAAGGAGGTGAATGCCACAATGTATAGACAGATGGAGGGTAGTTTTAATTATCTCACCATAACTAGACCCAATATTGCATATTACGTGAGTGTGTTAAGTTATTTTATGGCGAAACCTCATGAAAGCCATTGGAATGCAGCAAAGGCGGTACTCAGGTATCTAAAAGGAACACTTGATTATGGTATTAAATATACAGATGCATCTGATGTTGAGTTGATAGGTTACTCATATTTTGATTGGGCTATCGATCCGTATGATCGAAGATCAACCACTAGATATGTGTTTGGCATTGGATCCAGGGTTTTTTCATGGAGCAGTAAAAAACAACCTACTGTATCTTTGTCTTCTACTAAAGCAGAATATAAAGCCTTGTGTGCAAAAATTTGTGAAGTTGTTTGGTTGAGAAGACTTCTTCAAGATGTTGGAAAAGAACAAAAGGAACCTAAAATGATCAAATGTGATAATCAAAGTTCAATCAATATTGCAAAGAATCCAATTTTTCATGCAAGGACAAAGCATGTTGATGCTCAATTTCATTTTGTTAGAGAAAAGTTGCAGTCAAATGAAATAGCTCTTATGTATTGTAATACTAGTGAAATTGTTGCTGATAAGTTCACTAAGGCTCTTGGAAAGATTAATTTTATGGTGTTTAAGGAGATGTTAGGTGTAGAAATCAATCCATTCTCCATTAAGGGGGACACTTGAAAATAATGGAGTAAGAGTCAGTTGTAAGCATCAGTTGATAGAGTCAGTAGCGTAAGTAGAGTCTAGTTATCTGTGGTTTGATGTAACTGACTAAGTAGAGTAGTTTCTGTTAGAAAAACAGGAC
>ML862932.1:7862-23271 GCA_009831015.1 Picea engelmannii
TGGTACTCGCCCAAGTGTTGGACCAATGTGCTTTCCGTGCGGTTGACGGATTGCTGGAACTTGTCAAACTCGGCTGCTATGAGAGCCAAGCCTAGAGGCTCGTGGTCATCCCCTGACCCTTCCATTTCGGCCTCTGTTTCACTACTTGGTTTCTTCCTTCGACCCATGAAAATACCACTGTACCTCTGCATGCGTCGATCCTTCCACAGGTTTGGAGGATCGAAGCTCTGATACCACTATAATGATCCATAGCCAAATTTTTTTGCTTGGAATCACTAACTACCACTGATTTGTTGATATGCGGGTGTTATTGAGTTATTAAATGCAATTATAACAGATTCATCCAACACATGAAAATCATAACACATTCAAGATATAAAGCATAAGCATAAATCTGACCTTTATTATAGAATCAGGAGTCAGATACAATAGAATGAGCAGATCTGGAATAATCTTCAGATGGCTCCAATGCAAGACAAGTATGAGCTGCTACAAAATGCTCCCGCTGATACAATAAGCCTCCCAAAGGCTGAATAAGATATGAAGACCAATACATGCATAAATGAATGCCAATGTCCCTCAGCTGGAAAGTGCCACGCTCCACTAGAAGGCTGAAACCCTCAATAAATCGGCCCAACTGAAGGAAGGCTCCAAACGAGTCCAAACTCGGCCAGATGATAGATCGGCATGATAGGATCACCCTCCTGAAGTCTCAAGCTCAACGTCCAAGGCAAACCCCTCGAAACTCTGAATCTTCTACTGAAGCTGTGCCCTCCTGGATGGCTGAAACTCTTGGTGATTCGGCCCTGATGAGAAAAGCCTCCAAATACTCTGAAACTTTCCCGAAATGTAGATCGGCCTAAGAGAACCCTGTGGATGAAGTTTCAAACCCAGATCTCAAGCGGATCCCTCTAGATCTGAGAAATACAAAATGGTGGGACGTCCTCCTTTCCTCCAAATCATCCCAGTCTGAATCTAAATGTCTGATGGTGATAACTCTCTAGAAAAGTACTCAAAATGATGGTGGATCACCTGCAAGTAAAACCCAACTGATGAAATGCCCAATGCTCCTCCTGATTGGCTAGATCAAACCCTTCTCTTCAAAATGGTGCACCCTTGCTGAAACTCCTCAAAACAGTAYGGCCCTGTTATCTTTAGAAGCACTAGGAAGAGATATGCTGAGAATAGAATGGTGTGGAGGAATCTTTCATCCCCGAGACCAAGCTGTGGAACAAGGTGAGTGGATATTTCACCACTGAGTTGCTCACAAGGGTTTGTACAGCAAAACCCCCAAACTGAATGCTCAAGAGCAATAACAAGCAATATGCCAAATCCAAAATGCCTAATAGGTGCGCCCTTGCCTCTTACTTATACTTTTCTTTCTAATCCTCTGTTGAGTTAAGTTAACTCCCAGAGTTAACTTCTATTCTTCTGTTGAGTTATCTTTCCCTCCTTTTATCCTTTCCCTTTCTCAAGTCAACTTAAAAATATAACTTTAATCTAGTTGACCTCCCCCCTTAGTGTGAGACTATGACCTAGTGGGGGTGCCCAGGCCACTGAGTCTCCTCATCATCTCCCTAAGAGGTGGGGGACATTACAACTTTTGGGTAAATGAGGCTAGGATTTCCCATATAAATATGGCTAACCTCATTTCATTTTCAACATGACTCTCCTCAATGTTAGAATATGAAGGATTGTGTTTGTTTTACCATTGACGATACCCTTGTCACCCAACCATAGGCCGAAGCCACCCTCCGAGCACCTTGACCTTGACAGAGAAAAGAATCCTAGTAGAAATCCAATAGTCAAGAGAGGCTAATGCACCAAGCAAGAAGTAACCAAGTTGATCAGATAGTCCCACACAAAAACTGGTGCAGCACCTTCCCCAAGACTTGCGCACAAAACTGTTGGACTGCAGTGCACAGAAACTGCTCTCTGCAATTCTAAGAAGTGTGTCAAAATGAGAGGCTGGCGCCCTGTATTTATAGTGATTCTGGCAAACTTACTGGGGCCAACTTCTCCTTCTGGGTACTAATTAATTCATATTAATTATCTATTGTCAGCCGACATTTTGTTTAGGGTTTCCTTCATTTCTTTGCGTCCTTCCGGAACATTCTAATCTTGTCAAAGGTCACAATAGAGGTTCATACCTCCCAAAGCTACCTTAATATTAACACTCCCTCCTAGCTAGAGAGGTATGGTCTTGAGCACAACAGACCATTCAACTGGTAGCATCACGAGCATCGTCATTATTATCCAACTGAATAATTCTACATGACAACTGGCACAATATCAATTGATAGAACACAACTGTGTTTATCCATGGTAGTACATAACTACACTCCAGTTGTTTACTACCACACCAAGTAGCATACAAGTACTGGATCAGTGACGTATAGTCACAAACAGTGGAACATATCCACCATAGTAGCATAATTCTACTATCTGGAGGCAGGCAGTCTCCATAACAATCATCTGATGTCAACCTGCACAGAAAATATTGTTAAAAATAAACTGAATCATCTGGGCCAATCTTTCACTCACTCCTGTGAGATATGAAAGAATATCTGCCCTCAGAGTAGAACAATGAGATATCTGGACTATTCTTCTCAAGCAAGGAAGAATAACTGTCCTGTCTTCTGAACCTGGACCATTCCTCACCCTAGGCCATTCTTCCTACACTAAACAAAGTGCACCCTGGAGAGAATGTATAAACCCTAAGGAATGCATGTCCCTGATTGTTGAGCCTGGACCATTCCCCACCCTGGGCCATTCCTCCTACACTAATCAAAGTGCACCCTGGAGAGAATGTATAAATCCTAAAGAATGACTGTCCAAACCATTTCCCTTGTTAACAACAAGAGGAAAAGATTGTCTTGTATCAACCTCCAAAACAGACCATTCCTCATGTTAACCACAATGAGAAATCATTGTCCAGCGAGGCGGGCCAGTCTTCTTGAGTAACCCTCAAGAAGAGAGACTACCCTAGACCACTCCCCATGTTAACCACAATGGGAAGTCGTTGTCTATGATACATCAGCAACCTGGACCGATTTCCCATGTTAACCACAATGAGAAATCGTTGTCCGTCAGAAGTCTCAATCCACTTTCCAAACAGGAAAGAATCTGCCCAAGCTGGGCTATTTTTCAATCTCGAAAATAAATGTCTTCAATAATATTTTCAGTGCTCCCTCCCAACCTGGAGAATCATTTCTTCCCTTTCAACTAAGGGATTTATTTTCACAATCCCCATCTTGTCTCGGAAATATGCAAACTTTATTCTAGATAGTGGCTTCGTCAGGATGTCTGTTGTCTGTTCATCTGTGGGGATGTACTTGATATTTACTTCTCCTTCCTGGAATTTATCTCGAATAAAGTAGTATTTGATCTCAATGTGTTTCGACCTTTCATGAAACACAGGATGTTCTGATAATCTTATACAACTCTGATTATCACAAAATATTATGGTTGATTCTGGAATCTGATCAAATAGATCGGAGATTAACTTCTTTAGCCAAATTTCTTTGGTGCATACTTCACATGCTGCGATATACTCTGCTTCTGTTGTGCTGAGTGCGACAGACTTTTGTTTCCTGCTACCCCAAGATATCATAGCGGAGCTCACGTTGAAACACATGCCCGAAGTGCTCTTTCTGTCTTCTGCACTTCCTGCCCAATCTGAGTCTGTGAATCCATGAAGTTGTATATCGCTGGATGCGGTATATCTCAAACCATAGTTTATTGTTCCACAAATATATCTTAATACATGCTTTGCAGCTATCCAATGCTCATGTCTTGGTTCCACCTGGAACTGGCTTAGTGTATTCACGGCAAAACAAATGTCTGGTCGAGTATTTACCAAATACATCAATGACCCAATTAGTTGTCGATATAGAGATAGATCTACTGGATCAGAATATGGATCCTTTACTTTTCTTACATCTATATTCATCGGAGTGTCTATGGACTTACAATCCATCATTCCAAACTTCTGAAGGATCTTTATTGCATATTTTCCTTGTCCAAGGAATACTTCACCACGCTTTTGCCATACTTCTAGTCCCAAGTAATAATGCATGAGACCTAGATCTTTCATATCAAATTCAGTAGCTAGCTCCTTCTTGCACTGGATGATGAGAGACTCTTCACCTGTTATGAATAGATCGTCAACATATAGTAGTAGAATTAGAGGTGCATTGTCCATGACTTTGTAATAGAGGTATGGATCTGCATGACTCTTGGAGAAACCAAGTCTTGTTAAATAGCTATCCATTCTGGCATACCAAGCTCTTGGTGCTTGCTTGAGTCCATAAAGGGCTTTCTTCAATCTGCAAACATGAGTGTCTCTGGAATGTACCTCAAATCCTTGGGGTTGTTCAATATATACTTCTTCTTCAATTGCTCCATTGAGGAAAATTGTCTTTACATCCATCTAATGTAAGTTCCATCCCATGGAAGCGACAAGAGATATAATAGCTCTGATGGAAGTATATCTAGCCACCAGAGCAAAGGTTTCTTCATAATCTTCTCCCTCCTTATGGGAGAACCCTCTAGCTATGAATCTTGCCTTGTATTTATCCACGCTTYTGTCTGCTGCATGTTTGATCTTATATACCCATTTTGAAGTTACCATTGATTTCTCTTTAGGTCTTGATACGATTTCCCATACTCCATTCTTCATAATGGATTGATGTTCTTCCGCCATAGCTTCTTTCCATTGTCCCTTTTGCACGGCTTCTTCAAATGTTGTAGGTTCTTCATCTAGAAGCTTCGTCATGTATGCGGCATAGCTTGAGAATCTTTTAAGTCTTTTACTCTTTCTGAATGTTCCTTCTAGAACCTTGAGTCTTTTTGCATCTTGTAATGTGGCTTCAAGCCAAGCTAGTCATTTCTTGGTTTTAGGTACGATATCTGAATCAATGTTTTCACATGGTTCCATAGGATGATCAGGTTGTTCCTTTTCGTCATTTTCGTTTTCTGTGCTTTCTTCATTAGGTTATTCAATCTCTTCTTCTTCAATAGTTTTTTCTATGGATTTCTTGAAGGCCATCCTTTCATTGAATGTTACGTCTTTGTTGACTTCGATCTTGTGTTGTTCTGGAATATATATTCTATAAGCTTTGGATGAATCACTATATCCCATGAATATCCCCTTCTTTCCTGAGGGTTCTAGTTTATTCCTTTTATCCTTGGGAATGTGAGAGTAAACAGGACATCCAAATATTCTTAGGTTTTCCACATTAGGTTTCTTACCTGAGAAGGCTTATTCTGGTGTCATGTCCTTCAATATACGATGAGGGCTTTTGTTCTGCACATATATTGCTATCATTGTTGCTTCTCCCTGTTATCCCCGATTTCATGGGATAACTAGGAGATCATGTCTCAAGGCCCACAGGTCCTAGACATGGAGTACTGAGAGCAGGATTGACCTGAGCATGGCCCTGGAGGGCCCATCTTTTTTCTCTTTCATCAGACTTGTCTTGTCAACAGCAGTAGCATCCATCATCATCGGCTTGGACTTGTATCAAAGAAGACTCTTGCTCCATGAGGTAATTGGTCTAGGTATCATGGTATGTGTCATATTTGATCATTATAACCTTTAGATATATGCATCAATCCTTTTATTTCCGACGACTGCTAGGATCTTACATTAACCTACTTGACCATGGTTGGGGGGATTGACAAGGTACCCTAGCAAGCTTGTACCCATAGGTTTTGGTTTGCCACTAGGGGATTTTGAAGGGCCATCGTCCGCTCCCGTCACATCATCACAATTACATCTTATCTCCCACTCATCTGCCCCATTCCCCTAGTCCGGGCATTAGGATGATCTGTTTGTGGGTTACACCTTATCTCATGGGAAGAAGGGGCTAAAGGCCCAGAAGGTAAAAGCAACTAGTAAAAGTTAAAAGCCATAAAAATGAAACCTAGAGTTGCCTCGCCCAGGGATCCCCGAGAAGGCAATAAAAAGCCTCTCAACAAGAAATAAGAGGGACCCGAAGAAAAATAACAAAACAAGACCTAGCGAAGAGGATAGGGGGTCTCATCACAAGTCATCCTATTATGTTCATGGGTACCTAGCAGTATGACATTGCCATTATCTGGTTACCACGCTAGGGCAGTGACCTTTGGTTGCATGGCCAAGGGAAAGGGGGTCTCATCATGAGCCAGCCTTATCATCTCTGTGAAAGTATTTGTGGGTAACACTGTCAACTCTGGTCACCACGCCAAGGCAGTGTCCTCTAGTTAGACCTTGAAATAAAATAAATAAGAAAGGCAATAAAGGGATTGGAAAGAATTGCATCCATGACGGGTACAGCTCACCTTACACTAAGGCACCCACAAGTAATATCGTACATCCCTGTCTTTCACTCTACCCGTGTGTCCGGACATCCCTTGACCACATCATCTCGTGTTACATAGCTTGGATGATACCCTCTGGGGACTTTCCTTTTCCTATGGATGCTGGACCAATAGAGTATTTTGTCTTTTTCTTCGGCTTTGTATTGTAGGTCATTGGAATATCTTTGAGCTATTGAATGATATATCAGGGGTTTTGTGCATGTATTTGATAAAATTAATGATGAAATGTGATTAACATTGCTATGATCCCTGTGACTAATGAGCCCATTGAGGGCGAAGTTTTTGATGTGCAAGATCATGCCCGACGGACAAGTACTAGTTGGATCGGTACACATGGGGAGATGATTAGTTCGGACCTCCATGGGGCTGAAGAGCCCATCAGATGGTTGTTGGGACCCCATCAAGGGCAGAGACAAGATAGTGATTGGATGAGCCTTTGCACATGAGAAGAGGAAGGACGTTCCACCCAGGACACTTTGGCTGAGCCCAACCCAGGGGGGTTGACCCACTTTAGATGGAACGTTTTCCTTTTGATGACCAGGACGTCACCCAGGATATCTTGACGTCTCCTTGAGCGTGTAGCAGTTTGACAGGATGGCTGGCACGTGTGGCGGCTTGGAGGAGCCCAGGAAGGGTTAACATTTGACTTATGGATGCTGAACTAGCCCCAAAAGGGCCTAACATCTCCCTCAGAGGGGCTTGACGTCTCACTTTTTACTCATTTATGTCTTTTACTTAGCAGTTAATGTAAAAACAGTATGATTTTGGTTTGTAGCCTTGTCGACTATTTTTAATGACCTAATTTTAATTAAAGGGTCATGATACACTATATATTGAGGATGTTTTTTTTTTTCCTCACAGGAACATAACAACACAACTCACACTTGTGAGGTCTGATTTTTTGCGCCCTACTTGGGTATTTGGTCTTTTAAAGTGAGGCGCACTTGTTGATGGAAGTATTTTCTTGGCATATTTGGCATTTCTCTTGAGAAGGTTTACAACTAGGGTTTGCACATGCTTTTCTTCATGATATGTAAGTGTTTTTCCTGCAAAACTTCTTGATTGAATGGTTGTAGGTTAGTATTCTTGCATTTACTTATAAATTTGTTGATTTTAAAACCCTAGGTGACAAGCACACAAGTAGGTCCTTGTCTCATGTCCCCTTAGAGAGAAATTTCCAGCCATTGAAGAAGGAAGGAAGAGCCTAGCCTTTGCTACACTCTTCTCACTTCTTCCCTTAAGCTAGCTTTGATTTTAAAGGTTAAAAGGAGGGTGACGTCCTAGGCCTAGGTTAGCTACACCTAGGGTCATCCATCTTCTAGGGTTTTAGTGATAGAGCCTTTCCATTGCAACACTCTCCCTCACTTGATCCTCTTGTTTTATGTCTTCTCATATGCTAGTTGTTTTGCCAAGTTTGACCTAAAGAAGGAGGAAAGAGCACGAGGCCTTGCTTAAGCAACACCGGAGTGAGCCTCTTTCCCCTAGGGTTTTGATTCTAGGGCCCTGCCATTGCAACACCCTAGAAGCCTTTCCTCTTGTCTTTAGCCTATTACTCCTTCAACCTTGCGTCCTCTCCTTGAATGACTCCATATACCCTTAGGGACTGATCTTAGACACACAACGTTGAACTGGTAGTGCTCAAAAACAATTCTCAAAACTTTAAACTTTGAAACCCTAACTAACTAGCTAACCCTAACTAGGCTGACGTCACAGTTGGTTATTCCATCTTAACGCAGCAACTTTTGATGATAAGCAATTAGATGATGGTTAAAGGCATTTATTGAGTAAATGATTGATTGAATATATTGTTCGCTACATCATCTCGATAGTTATTGATGAAACAATACTTCTCCATTGCTATATTGATAAAACGTTGATCTCATTAATACATGTTGTTTCATTTGCTTATATATTGATGTCAGATAATTACATGAAGTACTAACCCACTGATATATAGTCTGCATACATATTATTTTGTTATTGCCTTGTTCCGGGCAGATGTTCTCTTTTGGGCATACACTTCTTTATTGGCTGATTAGCCAGATTATCTAACCTTTGGTGGTAACCTGTGAGGAGGAAACTTTGCCTTGATCTTTATACTTTGGCCTCTTCAAAACTCCAGGTTGTCGGGGACGTCTCCCCTGGGTTAACCTCCCTAAATAGAAAGAACCTCCCCATTGAGGTGACATTGGGTGGGGAAGGTTCCTGTTACACCAGTTTGGCCTCAATCCTCTAACCTTTTGACCTAGCTACAAACTGTGTCATAACACTCCCCATAAGAACATGGATAGACCTTGATCATTTAGTAAGGCTTTTACGGTCTCTTCAATAGATTTGTTCTTTATTTCTGCTACACCATTTTGTTGAGGATTATGAGGAACAATCAGCTCCCTCCTAATCCCTGCCAATTTGCAGAATGCAACGAATTCCTTTGATGTGTATTCTCCTCCATTATTTGTTCTTAACGTCTTGATCTTCTTATTCGTGAGGTTTTGTATCTCTGCTTTGAACTCTTGAAACTTGATGAATACTTCGTCTTTTGTCTTTAGTAAATACAGCCAAGTCTTTCTTGAATAGTCATCTATGAAGATTACATAGTAAGAAGATCCTCCTAGAGATTTTACTGGCATCGGACCACAAACATTTGAGTGTATCAGATCTAGAATCTCCTTAGATCTGTTGTTGTTGCTTGGGAATGGTTTCTTGATACTCTTCCCAAGAGCACATCCTTTGTAGATTCCTTCATGTGTAGACTACAACTCTGGTATTCCCTCAACCATCCTTTTGAGAAAGGGTAATGCCTGATAGTTAATGTGAACGTACCTTCTGTGCTAAAGCTCATTGGGGTTGACTTTGTTGTGTACAAGAGCTTCTTCATTTTGTTCTAGTAGTCTATACAGATTTCCTTCACGACTTCCAATAACCCTAGCATTCTCTATGCTAGAGTCTTTATGCCATGATAACACCTTTTCCATCCACGAAAGCTATTCTATTTCCCTTGTCTTCTAGGCAAGATATCGATACAAGATTCTTTTCTAAACCAAGTACATATAAAACATTGCTTAAGTGAACATAGTTACTTGTTTTCATTTTGATGGAGGCTTGTCCAAATCCTTCCACGGGGTAAGTGGTTTTGCCTCCAAGCTCTACCTTGTACGAGGTCTTCTTCTCATTTAGATTTGAGAGTCTGGCTTGAACTCCCGTCATGTACCTAGAAGCTCCGCTATCGCTTATCCACATGTCATCTTCAATCGTTCCAGTGAGTGTTGAGTAGTGTAGAAGACTGATTGTTTCATTCATGTCTTCAGTTGACTGGTAACTAGTCATGCCTTGATCCAAAACTTCAACTTCGTCATTTCTGTCTTCTGAGAGAGCCAAAAGGTGCGCTGAGTTAGGGTGCATATGAATATCTTCTCGTTGAGCAAGATGCTCCATCACAAGGTGTCAGATCTGAGATTAGGGTTTCTGCAACTGCTTCTACTAGTAACCCTAGCGGCAGTGTCTTGGAAGCTACTCTTGCTAGTAACCCTAGCGACAGTTCCTCAGCGAGATCAATATCCTAATGGCTATGATTCCTTTCAGCGGTTAGACTGAATGAAGGAGGTGTGGGCCCATAACCTATTAGAATATTATTAGAATATGAAGGATTGTTCTCATTTTACCATTGACGATACCCTTGTCACCCAACCATAGGCCGAAGCCACCCTCCGAGCACCTTGACCTTGAAAGAGAAAAGAATCCTGGTAGCAATCCAATAGCCAAGAGAGGCTAATGCACCAAGCAAGAATTAACCAAGCTGATCAGATAGTCCCACCCAAAAACTGGCGCAGCACCTTCCCCAGGACTTGCGCACAAAACTGTTGGACTGCAGTGCGTAGAAACTGCTCTCTGCAATTTTGAGAAGTGTGTCAAAATGAGAGACTAGCGTCCTGTATTTATAGTGATTCTGACAGACTTACTGGGGCCGAATTCTCCTTCTGGGTAATAATTAATTCATATTAATTATCTATTGTCAACCGACATCTTGTCTAGGGTTTCCTTCATTTCTTTGCTTCCTTCGGGAACATTCTAATCTTGTCAAAGGTCACAATAGAGGTTCATACCTCCCGAAGCCACCTTAATATTAACACTCAATTGGGGAGAGGACTGAAATTTGCGCCCTCTAAGGGTTATTGGCTGGAATTTTAAGGTGCACTTTCTCAGAGACTAATGTGAATGCTTCTTGGATCATTTCTTGGTGGAATCTTTGGCAATCTAGGGTTTTTGTGCTTGATTATTCTTGGTGAAGTAAGTAAATCTGTTATTTCCATTTCATGATAAATGTTTATGGTATGTTTATTTGTTCATATTTAAGATTATGAAATTGCTTGCTTGAAACCCTAGGAGTTAGAAACATAAGGTGCTTCTTTCTTTCTTTTTATTTGTTAAGTTTTGCCTAAGAAGATCTTGTCTAGACAAACTTCTAGAGCCCTAAAGTGCTAGCACTTTAGAAGCTTTGTCTAGTTCTTGTTGCATAGAATATATTTCAAGAGTCAAAGAAGAATAGAAATCGCTAGGGCCTACAAGTGCCTACACCCTAGTTGAATTTACTCTTTGAGGCTTGGTACTTGAGTACTTAAGGTACTACTCCTCAAGCTTCCACCTTGTTATCTTTTAAACAAGTATAATTATTTATTTTCTCCAAGTTATTGTGCTGATATAATTCACTCCATAAGCCCTAAAAGGCACTAGTTCTCACTTCTCTCTTGTTGAAGGATTGATCAAACACTCAAACATTATTCTTCTAAGCTTTTTCTAACTATCTCTAACCATAGTTTAGCCTAGATTACTAATCTACTTGCTATTGTTGCAAAACGTTGCTACAACCATACTAACTGTTGAAATTTTCTGCATACACTAAGCTAACTCATAACTAACTTACTCAGAACTTGCTTGTCACAATTGTTAAGGAATCTACTTGATATATGCTTAATTTTCATTGTCTTTTCTAGCAATTCTGAGCACTAATCCTGGTGGCTGTTACAATTTACTTTTGGCTGTTATAAACCGTCATCTAACTGTAATTTTGCTTCAGCCATCATATAATTGCATTGTGTATCATCTTTGGAGGCTTTACTATCATTTTTGGTCATGAAATCGTCATATATATGCTCTGTTGTTCTTGTTCCGGGCAGGTACACGAATTACACTTCTTTGCCTCAATTTCTCAAACGCAGATTTTGTTGACTTTGGTGACCAATGATTGAGGGGGTATTTCTTAACATAACCTTAGTCTACCCAGCCCTTTAGGCCGTCGGGTATGCCTACCTTGGGGTAGAATTTCTTCTACTCCTAAAAGTGGGGATTTCCTATTGAGGTGAAATTGATAGGATATCATGTTTGTTACGCCAATCTCCTTTACTTGTCATGGGCTTTGGAAAAGTACAAATTGTGCAATAATAGATCCAAATGTGATCAATGATCGAGATTACTCCTTATTCTCGCTTATCTGCACAAAAGACCTTCAATCCGACGGTCGATATGGATCCCAATAGGGATTTGACGGTTTTCGTTTCTTCTCCATCCACAAAGGATTTTGTTCCTGATGTAATCCTGAAACCTACGCATAATTCTATTAAATCAATTATTGTACATAAAATTACAGTAATCTCCTCAGTTATCCCTAGCCTAGGGATAACTGAGGAGATTATGTCTTGAGGCCCGCAGGTCCTAGACATGGAGTACCAAGAGCCATATTGACTTGAACCTAGCCCTGGAGGGACCATCCTTCTTCTTAAGCGCCTCCATCCTGTCAGCAGCAACAACAACATCCATCCCATCGACTTGGTCCTGAAGCTGCAGTGGGTCTTGCTCCATGAGGTAATGAGTCCGGGTATCATGGTATGTGTCACTCTGATTCTCAAAACATTTGAATATGTGCATTTAATTCTCTTTTGCTTGATGACGTGTGCTTGGACTTTATGCCTTTTCACTTGTCCATACCTGGGGGGATCACAGAATGCCCTAGCAAGTTGGTTCCCTTAGGAGTGAGTTGCCACTGGGTGGGTTCATGAAAGACCATCGTCCGTTCCCACCATACTTATCACTTTTCATCATCTTCCCGCTCATCTATCCCTTGCTTTGGTTCGGGCATTGGGTTTGCCAAGCTAGTTAAGGGTTGTACCTTGCCTTGTGGGAAGAAGGGGCTAAAGGCCCAAAGGGTAAGAGTAGCTGGCAAAAGATAAAATCCAAAAGAAGAAAACCTTCAGATACTTCGCCCAGGGATCCCCGAGAAAGCAATAAAAGGCTTCTCAATAAGAAAAAAGAGGGACCCATAAAATAAATAAACTCAAGACCTAGTTGGAGGATAGGGGGTCTCATCACGAGCCAGCCTATTAGGTCCATGGGCATGTATGACACTACCATTCATCTTGTCACCACGCCAGGCTAGTGGCTCTTGGTAGCATAGCCAAGAGAAAGGGGGTCTCCTCACGAGCCAGCCTTCTCATCTCCATGAAATGCTTGTGGGTAACACTGTCACCAGTATTCACCATGCCAGGGCAGAGTCCCCTAGCTATTCTCTTGAAAGAAAAAACAATAAGACAAAGAGAAAAAAAGGCATTGAATGGGATAGGAAACATTTGCATCCAGAACAAGGTGCAGCTCACCCTCTTCAAAGGCACCCACAGGCAAGCCCTACATTCCCCTGTCATCACTGCACCCCTTGCCCAAACATCCCCATACCATCTCATGCACTTACATGACCTAGATTGGTCTTCACCCAAAGACATCCCACACTTAAGGAGAATTAGCCCAATAGGACGTCCTGAGACCCTCTCCAAACCTGGCTTGTAGAATAGCATAACATCTTTGAGCACTTGTCTGGGAAAGGGCAAGTTTTATGCACATGTTTGGGTAACTTGATTATTAGATGTGATTGACATTGCTATGATCCCTGTGACTTATGAGCCCATGGAGGATATACTTTTTGTTGCTGTAGGGCCACACCCGACGGACAAGTACATATGCGGAGATGATTAGCTCGGACCTCCATAGGGCTAAAAGTCCACCAGATGGATGTTGAGACCCCAACCAGGGGCAGACATATACCAAAGGCTTGCACCAGAGAGAGAGGAGGACGTTCCACCAGAGACAACTTGGCAGATCTAGACCCAAGGGGGTCTTGCCCTCCCACCATGATGTTGGCCCTTGAAAGCCCTTGAAGGCATCATTCAGATCCTTGACGTCACCTAGTTGAGATGTCCATCTTGAGGACGGTTTGGGTTGGCACGTGTTGCAGTTCCTAAGGGGTTTTGAGCCCCAACGTTAGGAGGGCTAGTGTTCCAGCAAAGAGGATAACGTCACCCTAGGAGGGGCATGACGTCACCCTAAAAAGATAAAATTAGGGTTTAATTTGACAATTTTATGTAAAAACTAGATATTTGATGTAAATTGGCCATGTCATCCTTTTTGACCTAATTTTGTAATTAAAGGTCATTTTGATTGTATAAATAAGAGAGAAATATCTTGTATTTGATCATCCTTTCATTCACTCACTGAGGTCTGAAATTCGGCTCCCTTAAGGGTCTTTGGCTGAAATTTAAGGGCGCGCAACTCTTGGAGAAGGATGTAATGTCCCCACTTTGGGACATCATCACAGTGCAGAGGTTTATGATGACCAGAGTAGCCAGATGGATGTTATAGCGAGTACAGGGGTTATTGAAAGGCATTGTGGTGTCCAACTTGCATTGTTCATCATATTTCATCATTATGAGCCATTCCGCACAGGTTGGCTTTGGTTCCGTTGCATTTAGACGATTTTCATGATTTTGACTATTTTGGGCTATAAGTTAATTAAATTCACTGAAGAGGTCATTTTGGGCACATTACTTGGAGGAACCTCTCAATGGAATCGAGAGGAGAAACACTACAGGATGGGATAGTGAGAAGTGACTTTCAGTGGCCAGGGAAGCCACAAGGAGAGTGTTGTCGTCCTTATACACACTTGCAAACGTGAGATAAATCCGGCTCACTTAGTGTGTCCTTGGAGGCACAATGCCTAGGTTCACAGCGCACATTGTCACTTTGACCGGAACCTCTTCCATCTAGGCTTACTCCTAGGGAAGCCAAAGGGGGTAGACCTTAGTTACTAGATGTGTTAAAGTTAAGTTCTAGGAGTTAGTTTTAATTTGTTAAGGTTAGAGGGGATTCTAATCCTTAGATGCTAAGGCAACCATGCAAGATGCAAGGGTTAGCATGAAAAATCAAGCCTTCTCCCTAGGTCAACTAAGACTAGTGCCTAAAGATTGGGCAAGGGGGTCAACTATGTTCAAGGGTGGTTCTTTACAAAAGATTACAAATTACTTACAAAATTACAAAAGAATAAATCCAATTATAGAATATCATGTATAATCACTTACAAGATTTACAATGTAAAGAATGATAGATTTACAACAACAAGCTAACCAAGTTCAACTTCTATGTGTGCAGGATATCAAAAAGACTAGAGCATTACATCATATCACCACATATTCAATGGATCATCATCAACACATTATATCATCAACACATCAAGATCAACAACAACTTAAGGAGATTTAGAAGACTTAGCACAAAAGTTGTTAAGATTATCAAATATGATCCACACTCTTTAATTATTAAACCCCCCAAATATTCTATTAAGTTTGGTCTAGGATTTAATTATTAGGCTTTCTTAAGATTTATCAAGTTTTAATTAGCTTTCACCGAAGCCTCCTCCTCCTATTGCCAAATAACTGTTGGATGCTCAAGATAGTATGGCAACGAGGCCAACCCTAGCAGAACCAGTCAGCCCAAAACAAGAGTACTTCCCGGAGAGGACACACACCTGGTGCACCACGGGGCAATCCCCTACCACTACCCTCCGTTGTTTTCCTCAAGCCCCGTTTTAGATGGTGAAGATGGTGGTCTAAGGTACCCTAAATAGTCTATTAAGTATATAAGTTGATTAGGTAGACTTTTAGGTGATTATTAGAGTGTTTTGAGAGTTTTATGACACTTTTTAATGGTGATTTAGTGACTTGGCCGA
>WSFP011419006.1:0-23270 GCA_009831015.1 Picea engelmannii
TCTGGGGATTCGACAGCTAAATCATCTATTCAAACTCTCGAAACTGGATAATCTTCGACTACCATTTATTTTTGACTGCCAGCTGATACATGTTGTCTTCATGCCTGGATATGTTGATTTAGATACCCAAGATATGCTGCCTGGAATTACTGATTAAATCCCTGAGATTTTGGATTTTAGAATTGACGTGCCACCACTGAATTTGCACTGATCTTCAAATCTGGAACAGAAGTCTTCGAATCTGGTTTTATCCTGGAAATTTGGGATGTGATTGGAAAATAGATTTATGCAAGAGGATACTCTGCCACCTGTGTTTGTTCAATAAATATCTTACCACATAATATATGGATCTCAATGATTTACTGGTGATCCAACTGGCTGTCGAAGAACTTCCCCTGAAGAGAAGATATAATTTCTTCTACAGCCTTCTCGCTGTCACAAGTGATTAAAAAAATAAAATAAAAATAAAATCTCTAAAATGACCATTGCCTCAACGCTGTATAATCTGTTGTTGTCTTGATCATCACCCAAAATAAAAAAAACTGTGCATATGGATTGAATTAGAAGAGTTTGCAGATTTTAGATCTCAGCTCAGACAAGAAGAGATCTAGACTACCATTTTCCATGACATTTGCTGTCAATTCTCATAATTCATGTTCAATTTCTGGCTTGGGAAACCAGTAAAGCCAAAAAAAACTTAAACACTACTGTATCAAGCATTGTCCCAAGTGTTTGAACTATGTTTGAAGACATCAGATTAGAAACATTCTCTTCTAGATTCTTTTTTTGGCATCTTATCTGCCAATATTCGCAATATCAAACTTCTCAGGAAATAGTTGATCCTCTTCTTGTAGCCTCCCATGAGTGAATTGTTTTCCCATTTGAACAGGATCCTCTGCAGCTGATTGTAGCAAAGTTTGAGCGTTTGATTTTTGGTGTAAAATTCAACATCATGAAGACCAGAGGAAATTATTCGATTAACACCATTGTTCCTTCCATCGTCGATGCCCACAACCCGCTTAACATCTATATGCATGCTTCTTTGCTAGAATCGATCACTTCTATTGGCAATTTGCGGCTCGATGATATATGACTTAACCTTCTCTGTCAGGCATTTGGCGTTTAATAGTGTTGTTGATGCCTGAGATCTCAACCGGCTTGAACACTGTAAGTTCTTCAACATTTCTATGTCGACTGGCATCTCATTCTGTTCCAAATGGCATTTGATGAATGCATTCTCCTTATGACATGCGCGCAATGGAGGTCTTTGCTTTGTATGACATATGTGCATTCCCTGATTGCTTGGAGGTCTTGTGGACTGGCTTGTAAGCACATAAACACCGGCAGCCAATAGATAAAGAGGCCCCAAGTCACCAGCACTTGTAAGTTTTCAGGGTACTCTCCTTTGGCAGTCTTGAGCAACTGACAATTGGGCATTGATCTGGTACTTGAATGTTCGGACAGAAAACATAACGCATTTGCCTTTTCCTTGAAACCTGCAAGCTCAATGACCTACCAACACACCTGTGATATATTATCATTTTGTCTTTTCAGGACCTGTCCCCCATTTATAAAAGAAGTGTATTTCAAGACTTTATATATATAACCAAATGTTCGTAGGCTACTTGATCAGTAGTATGGAATGGTATTGTGGCTTAACACCGAGTGCTGAGCTTTGGTGACTTGTGACTAAACGTGAGAATTGGCATATGTTAGATGATTTGGTCGATAGACTAGACTTAGAAGTCGAGCACATACCTGTTTTTGGCAAAATTTACAAATAAAAATATTTATTTTGATTTTGGTAATGCAGGTCAAAAAGAAAAAGGCCATAGGATTTGGAGAAAAGATTTATGAATAAGACTCATCATGACTCAATGAGGAATTTGGAAATTATGACCTAAGGCAAAATAGCAAAAATATTTTTAGCACAAAGATGCTGAAAATTTTGATCAAAAATTGAGTGCTAACACATAGGGACTAAAAATTGTATAACCTTCTCTAGATTTCTCAAGTTGGCCTCATCTCTAACTCTAGGGAATCTTCTTGGCCTACTTTTGTGCTAACTTGTTATCTCACATCCCACACATTTTGGAGTAGGATTCCACTTGTCCCATGGATAATATTTTACTCTGTTGGTTTTTATCCTTTTCACTCACCCATGGAATAATGATTTACTCTTTGTAATTGGATTCTCTAATCAATTTGTTTCTTGTTAATTAAATAAATTAAAAATAAGAATTACAAAACTATTCATCATCAATTTTTTATGATGATATCATTCCACATAAATATTTTCAAATACTTTCACAACATAAACTAGAAAGAAATTAAATGTTTAAATGTTTGTAAACTGAGGGGCATTAAAATTTATTCTTCTTCGGCTGACCCAGAATGCATGGATGTCGTTGTAGTAGATTCCTTTGTTGTTGCATGTTCTTATTACTTCTTTCGTGTTTCTTCATGGGCCTTCTCTTCATCATAAATCCTTCCCACGAATTTTCATTGATTCCTAGAAATGACTTCATCATAGGTCCTTTCCCCACATTGCACTTCTTCTTCCTCCCAAACAGACAAAGTGTACTCCCAAAGAAGCTTGACCCGATTGCAATATTCCTTAACCACTTTCTTGGGGTCATTCCTTCGAAATATTTCCTCTCCGATGTGGTATGATATTAACATATCCACTTCATCTTGAGCCTGCTTGGTGGTTGTCTAAGTACGAACTGATCCATAATCGAAGCAGAGGCCAGATAGCCTTCTTGTCCCTATAGAGATTTTCTTTGACTCCATGGGTCATTGTTTGATAGGCAACATCTTGAAGCACTAATTTGTCCAGGACAAATCTTAGAAGTAGATGGGGAGCCTTGGTGGCCCCATATATCCTGATGTAAGTCCCATGTTCCATTAAGTACCAGTCCCCAATATTTTTTATTATTGCTAGTGCTTTATCCATCATGCATGGGGATGGTATGCAAAAAATGAATTCATACAAAGGTGTGAAGAAGTGATCACATATCTTATGGTATTTTTCCCTATACTTGTGCTCCCAGAGAACCTTGCAGTAAATGTGTATGGATGGGTCTGTCACTTGCCATGCCCAACACATATTAGGATATTGATGTGACATGCACATAATATCTAATAGATATGATGACATGCAGAAAATTGGAAATTTCCTAGGTTCAGTTTCCTTAACACTTGTGATAGATTATGTCAAAATCGCTAATATGATCTCATCCTAGTTGAATGTTGACCCTTCATCTGCGTAGTAGTGGATCAATGGAATTAAGGACATAGTAAAAGTAGAGGTGTCTCGCTCCTCGTACAGTTTGCACATCATTTCCACCATATATTTGTAGGGAATTCTTAGTGCAGTGGTTGGATATTTTCCAGAAGGCTTGTGCTTGAAATATTTGTCTGGATTGTACCAGATCTTGAACATGTATTTTTATTTGTGCTTGAACCCGATGAGGGTTTCCTCATCCAACTTCTGGGTTCCCCTTTTTAAATGTTACCAGTTTTCTAGATTAGCTAGCTGGAACGAAGCTATGGTTTCTCCTCTGGAATTGAGTATATATCTTTTTTCCAATTCCATGAAATTGCATCCATGAAATTGCATCCACGCAAGGGAGCACTGCAACACGAGATGCCACCCTATGTATTCATGATCTCTGAATATTCTTGAAAATTTGGAGTTCGTCTTGGTCGATAGCTTCCATAGGGAACATTTGTCTTTTCAACATCTAGAAGAGTTCACCCCATTTGAGTGAGTCTCCTCCTTTCTCTAGGATTCCCATTGTGTCATCATACACTGCTTCTGGGGAGTCGGGCTCTTCCTCCTATCTGCTTCCACTGCCAGAAGCCTTCGTGGCAGGTTCCTTGCTTGCGGTCTTCTTTCGTGGTGACATTTCTGAATCTGAAACACATATTCATAATTAGCACAAAGAACTAGGTGAGAAAATAAACATGAAAACATTAGTCCTTGTAAGAGTGTAATAAATAAGCATTTGAGCAGTGAAAGAATATTGAAAACAAATACGCCTATGTAAACTTATGTGTTAGGTACCTAAAGAATCACTTGTGTCAATGTTGGGAGGGATATCGCCATATGAGTATGATAAGATAATTGGATACATGATGAGGGCTTAAGGAAGTTGGGTTAAGCATTGGTGATAAATTAGGCGAACTGGTGTCAAAATATGCCAGGTGCCCTTGTGGTACACTGGAGAGGTTGATGGTAACTCCACCGTTTTAGATTGGATAGGTTATTACAAAGGTCTTCGGTGAGTGAAAATTCAGGTTGGAAAAATTAATGGGAACTTCTCCAGTCTGTAATGGATCACTTTGTAGTAACTGCTCTGGTATGTATTGGAACAATTTGTATGAACTCTATCGGTAAAGGGAGATTGTATTGGCATAAATTGTTTCAATTGTACTGAAATGAAATGTTATAATTGGAGAATATTGTGGGACAACTGCTGGTATGGTAGGGACATTTTGCGGGAATTCCTCTGGTTCAATTCGGAGGGAGAGTTACTAAATTCTTCGGTAGTGTATAGGAGTTGTTAATAAAAACTCCTCCGGTATACTGGAGCATTTTGTGTAAAGTTCACCGGTGGTACCAAAGAAGTTTGTGGAAAGTTCGTTGGTGGAACCGAAGCAGTTCTGATCAAAGTCTATGGTTACATCGATGAAGCTTATGGCAAGGTCATCGAACACATTGACGAAGTTCATGTTAATTCCTCAGGTGCAATACCAGAGGTGGTCCTATTAACTTCACTGATAAGAAGATGCACCAAATTTTGACTAAGTCTTGAATTCATTTTCGATCGAGTAAAGGGATTAGGGATTGATTGTTGCGGACATCGGAAACTAGTGATAAAGTTTCTAAAAGTTGTTGGCATATTTATTACGGACAGAAGGAAGAGTATTTGTTTGTCATTGATGGAAATCTCAGCCCGACGATGATGAACAAGAGAAAGTGGCAAGACCAGCAGCACAACGATGATGGAATGGAAAGATCAGAAGTGTAAGCTCATGAGGAGGAGAAATACTGATCGTTGGATCATCCATCCCGAATTCCCGATGACTTTCAGATCTGAATTAAGACAGGAGGAGCACGCAGAAGAGGAGAACAGATCTCAGGCATCAGATCTGAATGCGAAGACCGACCATCGTCGGATCCAGAAGAAGGAGCACGATCTTTAAGAACAATATGAAGTGGGATTACAAATTCCTTAAAGCAGCAGGATCGTTGATCCAAGAAGGACATGTGGTGAAAG
The DNA here is from genome assembly GCA_009831015.1 of Picea engelmannii. Taxonomy (NCBI): domain Eukaryota; kingdom Viridiplantae; phylum Streptophyta; class Pinopsida; order Pinales; family Pinaceae; genus Picea; species Picea engelmannii. The sequence goes on from WSFP011419006.1 coordinate 5,286, forward strand.
ATCAGGGCATGAGAAAAAATTTGTTTCGGAGTTTCACAGATCGGGAAATCCAAAAGGAGGAGGTGCTCTAACTCCTCAAACTTGTGATATGTGAAATCACGATAAACATTCCTGACTGTTGGATGCAGACTACACCTGGCGAGAGGTCATATTTTGGCTGACTGGAAAGTCAAAGGAAGGAGGAGCTCTATCCTTTGAAATCGCAACACGCGAAACCGTGGTTCAATCTGAGTCGTTGATCAAGGGAGAGCATGGACCATTGATTTGTCTCCATTTCGGAGTTTTGGATACCGGGAGTTGGAGGAGTCAAGGAAGCAACTCACGGCATAAACGTCAATATGCAAAATCGCGAAACACTCTCGTGCTTGGCCCCTGGTCATAACTTATGGTCGCATCGATTAAGGCTTAAGGGAAGGAGCTAATTGCTAAGCTCCATTTCGGGGATCGCAACTTGGAGTGTCGAGATCCTTCATCACAAGAATGCCGAAATGAGAAATTGTGAAACGCCTCTTGGCGTAGGCTGTGGTCACCTCTGGTGGTCATGAGAGGGGAAGGAGCTAGCATAGCTAGGCTTCATTTCAGGTACCGGGAGTCAAGGAGTCAAGGAGACTCACGACAGAATCCTCGAATTGCGAATCGTGAAAGCTCTCTATGAATAAGCGCTTGGTCATCGTCGTGGGCATGTGAAGGAAGGACCTTGCAAGTTGCAAGGCTCCATTTCGTGATCGAGAGTTGGAAGAGTCAATGTGACTCACAACAAAATTCGTGAAACGAAAAACTGAAGTGCCTCTTGATTAGGCCCGTGGTCACAGCCAATGGGCATATGGGATAAACGCAAGATCCTACGGATTTAATCCAACGGTGCTGGTTAATTGGAATTTGATCGAAGGGCTATTGTCTCACCTCGCGGTTAATTATTCAGTTAGCAGAATTGAATCATAGTTCTTGGACGTTTGGCGATTCAGTTGTTGAGGCGTTTTTATTCGAGATTCGAGGTGTAACTGATTTTGGAAGAGAGCATAAGAGTGACATGCAGCGACTATGTAAGAATGGTTGTTCTGATTGAAAAATGAGTTGAACTGTAGAAAGGTAAAATTACAGTATGTGTAGTGTGAAGAAAACTCAGAGATGAGGAACATAAGCTGAACATAACAGAAAAGGTGAAGAGAGTAGAATGTGCACATATCAAAGAGCATGATAAGGACAGAGAAAGAACAGATAGAAAGAGACAACAAGTCAAACCAAGTATGAACATAGCAGAATAATAGTGTAGCAGAGAAGAATTGCAGAACAATGAAGAAGTGGTGAGAATTGATATATATGTATTGTTGGTTATTGAGTCATATATATAATCAGGGAGGTAGGGTGGTGCTAGGGAGGACTGTGGTCCTCTGATATTCAAGTTGGTGCTTGAATATTGGAATTTGTATCTTCCATCTAGTTGTGGCTAGAAAAACATGGTGGCAGAGTGGTGCTCGGGAAAACATAGAGTTTTTTGTATGCAAGTTGGTGCTTGTATAAGTGGAAGTAGGTATTTCCATCTAGTCGGTGCCGGAACACTCAGGGAGTTGGTTCTTCCTTCTAGTGGGTGCTAGAGAAAACAGAGAGTTGGTGCTCTCAACAAGTTGGAGCTTGTAAAACAGAGGTAGTAGCCTCACATTGAGTTCGTGCTCAAAGATAGATGATGTACAGAACTTAAAAGACTACCTATCATTCGAAGAAGAAGAGGTTTTCTCCCTTTATGGTTTTCCTCGTGAAAATATGTCTCTGTGTATATGTTATGTGTGACTGTTGTTCATTATTTATGTTGTTCATATCTTGTATAATATTGATGGTCACTTGAAAGAGATTAAAAAAATTGTTGAATAGTCATAAATTGTTTAAGCACAGTAACAACTGATTCACCCCCCCTCTCAGTTGTCTTAGTAATTTCAACAATTGGTATCAGACCGGGTTCCTTTTATTTAAAGGTAGATCTTTAAGCTTAAATATGACAAGTCATGAAGGGACTTCAGCCAGTAAGCCTCCTCTGTTTGATGGAACAAATTTTGCCTTCTGGAAGGTTAGAATGAGAACATACCTAATGGCTTTAGGTGTTGATATTTGGGATGTAGTAGAGACCGGATACATAAAGCCTGTTGTGCTAGATTCCAAGGATGATAAGTTAGAATTTAGCTTTAATTCTAAGGGAATGAATGATATCTTGAATGGACTTGCAGAAGCTGATTTTGTAAAGGTGATGCATCTTCAAACTGCCAAAGAAATGTGGGATAAACTTATTAACAGTTATGAAGGAAATGAGAAAGTAAAATATGCCAAACTTCAAACATATAGATAAGTTTAAACAACTAAAGATGAATGAAGATGAAGCAGTCAACAAGTATTTTTTAAGAGTTGAAGAGCTTGTGAATGCCATGAAGGGTCTTGGTGAGAAAATTGAAGAATCATTTTTAGTTCAGAAGATTTTAAGATCTTTGCTTGATAAATTTAATCCAAAAGTCTCTGCAATAGAAGAACTAAATGATCTTAAAACTCTGACCATTGATCAACTCCTAGGAACTCTAACTGCATATGAAATGAGAATTAGCATAGATAAATCCATTACTAGAGAAGCATCTTTTAAAGCAGACAAGAATACTGATTCAGAATTAGATGATATTGAGGCAAAATTTGTGAGAAGGTTAAAGAAAGGATCGGGAAAATATCAAGTCAAGCTCCCTTTCAAATTTTTTAACTGTGGTAAGATAGGTCATTTTGCATCTAAGTGCCCTCACCAGAAAAATGATCAGAACTCTGATGATGAAAAGAAATACAAATTTAAGAAATATAGTAAAAAGAAAAGTTCGTGTGCAAACAATGACAACTCCTCAAAAGACATAGATAGTGATTCATCATGTGAAGACAAAGTGAATGATTTTATGCTTATGGCTATGTGAGATCTTGGTGATGAACATTCAGGAGGTGAAATGGATAACGAAGAAGCTGTGGTGGATATGGAAGGTGAATTAATCGGTGCTTTGGAAGAAATTGACAGACTCATATGTAAGAAGAGAAAACAAAAACGGTTGTTGATGCAGTTTAAAATGAATGATAAAAAACCTGATGAAGACTTTTCTCTACTAAAAGTGGAGTTAGAAGAGGCAAAGAAAATAGAAGACATTTTGAAACAACAATTATTAGAGAAGAAAGCAAGGTGTGAAGCCTTAGAAGAAGAGATAGTAAAAAACAGAAAAGAAATGGAGAAGTTTAAGGCATTGTATCAACAAAATCTGTCAAGTATTAAATCCTCAGAAGAATTAACTTCCATTCTAAATCAACAAAGGAATCCAAAGTTGAAAGTTGGCTTGGGCTATGAAGAAGGATCAAGTAGTGATCATCCAAGTAATACAGAACCCATTAAGTTTGTCAAATCTACAATCATTGACAACAACCACTCTGCAGAAACAAAGAAAGAAAATCAACCACCAAGAAGGAATGGAAGAAAAAGAACCAGAACTGAATCTGTAGATCAGAGAAACTATCAGCATGAAAGAAATCGACCCACTCAAAGAAGATAGTCTTTTACCAGGTACAAAGTATTTTTCTATGGATATCGTTTTTTCTGTTCTAACTTTGGTCACAAAGCTATAAATTGTTCTTTAAGATTTAGATATGAACAATCAAGTTTTTCAAAGAATAATTATCTACTACCACAAAGATTGAGATAGCCAAGCGACAAACAATCACAGATTATAAGTCATGTGATGATTGGGAGAAGGACACAGGTGAAACATAACAACATTTATGAGCATAAAAATCGTTATGATATGTTATTCATTGAACCAGAATGTTACAACTGCCATAATTATGGACATAAAGTTGTAGACTGTCGCTTAAGGAACTATAAGCCAGATCTGAATCATGCTGCTGAAAATTTCAAGGTTTGGAAGAAGAAAGAAGATGACAAGTGTGGACTAGTGTTATCAACCCAAAGACAAAAGAATCCCTGGTATATTGACAGTGGATGTTCCAAACATATGACTGGAGACAAAAGTAAGTTTCTAACTCTAAGTGAAAACAAATCAGGAAATGTAACTTTTGGAAACGATGCACCAGGAAAAATAAAAGATAAAGGAATGGTAAGTCTGAGTAATGGAAAAGGAAAAGCTCAAGATGTGTTATTTGTAGATGGTCTGAATCATAATTTGCTTAGTGTCAGTCAAGTTTGTGACTAAGGATGTGAAGTGGTTTTTACTTCTAAAGATTGTAAAATAAATTCTGTGAATTCAGGACAGTTGGTTGCAAAATGGATAAGAACAAAAAACAATGTCTATGTGTTAAAAGAAGGAAAAGAAGAATGTCACTTAAGAAAGTATGATGAAAGTTGGCTATGGCATAGGAGACTTGGACATCTAAATTTTGATCATATAATCAAACTTAGAAACAATGGGGCAGTAAAGGATCTTCCAAAGATATCAAAGCCATATGATTCTGTTTGTAAACCGTGTCAGATAAGAAAGCTTACTCGGACACAGTTCAAAACTAAAAACTTCCCTTCAATAGAAAAACCTCTCCAGTTAGTACAAATGGATTTATGTGGACCATCAAGGAAAGAAGGTACAGGAAAAGAAAACTATTTTATGTTGATTATTGATGATTATTCTAGACTAACATGGGTTGCCTTTTTGAAGGAAAAATATGAAGCATTTGAAAAATTCAAAGTGTTTAAAGCTCTAACTGAGAATCAAAAAGGAAAACGGTTGAAAGCAGTAAGGTCTGATAGAGGAGGAGAGTTTAGCTCATGGAACTTCAAAGAGTTCTGTGATAAACATGTGATCAAAAGAGAGTACACAATCCCAAGGACTCCACAACAAAATGGAGTTGTTGAGAGGTAGAATAGATCGGTACAACAAATGGCAAGAACAATGATGAATGAAACGAATATACCTCAGACATATTGGGTGGAAGCAATCCATACAACTGTTCACATTCTTAACAAAGCTCATCTCAGGCCACACAGTGAAAAGACTCCTTTTGAACTATGGTTTGGAAGACCTGCTTCAATCAAGCATTTTAAAGTCTTTGGGAGTAAATGTTATATCAAGAATAATGATGAAAATATTGACAAATATGATGACAGGGCTGATGAAGGTATATTCTTAGGTTATGTTACAAACAATAAAGGATACAAATGCTACAATAAGAGGCTGCATAAATTGGTTGATTGTATAGACATAAAGGTTGATGAAGAAGTCCCAGACAGAAATGTAAGCAATGTTGAACCAAGAACAAAAGATATAGTTGAAGATGAAGATGAACAGGTCCAAGGATCATAAAGGGAAGAATCTGAATCAAATGAAGATACAAATACTCAGACTGACACAAATCAGCAGAAAGAAACAAAACCACCTCTCAGAATTGTTAGAAAGAAGCATCCTGAAATTCAGATAATTGGAGATATAAATAAAGGAGTTCAGACAAGAAGGAAATTGATTAAACACTTAGAACAATCTCATGTTGCCTTTTTATCTATGATTGAACCTAAAAAATTTGATGAAGCCAACCAACATGATGATTGGATTAGAGCTATGAATGAAGAACTTGATCAGATTGAGAAGAACAATACTTTGGAGCTTGTTCTTAGACCCGAAGATAAGAATGTAATAGGCTCCAAATGGGTGTTCAAGAATACAATGAATGAAAAAGGACAAGTTGTTAGGAATAAATCCAGATTGGTTTGTAAAGGGTATGCACAAGTTGAAGGTCAGGATTTTGGTGAAACTTTTGCACCAGTGGAAAGATTGGAAGCCATCAGAATGTTTCTTGCATATTCATGTCATAAGAACTTTAAAGTGTATCAGATGGATGTTAAGTCAACATTTCTTAATGGAGATCTAGAGGAAGAAGGATATATGGAACAACCTGAAGGATTCTCATTGAAAAATAATCATGATTATGTTTGCAAGTTGAAGAAGACCTTATATGGACTGAAACAAGCACCACGAGCTTGGCATTATAGACTGGACAAATTTTTACAAGACAAAGGGTTCAAGAAAGATATTGTTGACAACAATCTCTACATTAAGTCTGAAGGTGATAATTTACTAGTTGTTTTGGTTTATGTAGACGATATTTTTTTGGTTGTACTAATGAATCCTCTGTCCAGTGGTTTTCTAACTCTATGCAAATAGAGTTCGAGATGTCCATGATAGGAGAACTATCATACTTTCTTGGTTTACAAGTAAATCAAAGTTCTGCAGGAATATTTATCTCACAAGAAAAATATTTGAAAGAGATGTTGAAGAAATTTCAGATGGAAGATTCTTCTCTTGTTAGTACACCTATGGTGGTTGGTTGCAAGCTCAGTAAAGATGATATTTCACCTGATTTTGATCAAAGGACATATCGCTCAATGATAGGTAGTCTTTTGTACATCATAGCATCTCGTCTTGATATAATGCAAGCTGTTGGAATGGTAGGTCGTTATCAGTCTGCTCCTAAACAAAGTCATTTGGTCCTTGTAACAAGGATATTCAAATACTTGAAGGGAACAATGACTTATGGTCTGTGGTATCCCAGAAATCAGAATTTTCAGTTAACTTCTTATTCAGATGCAGATTGGGCAAATTGTGTTGATGAGAGAAAGAGCACCAGTGGAGGTGCATTCTTCCTGGGTGACTCATCGGTAGCATGGATTAGTAAGAAGCAGGGATCTATTTCCTTATCAACTACAGAGGTAGAGTACAAATCAACTACAGAGGTAGAGTACATTACTGCTGCCACTTGCTGCACTCAAATTTTATGGATGATCCAAACTCTTGCATATTTGAAAGTAAATTATACTGATCCGATTACAATTCACTGTGATAACACTAGTGCCATTAGTGTCTCCAAGAATCTTGTTCTTCATTCCAAGACTAAGCATATCCCAATAAAATACCATTTTCTTAGAGAACAAGTTACAAACAAAGTTGTTCAGCTAAATTATATTCCTTCCACATAACAGATAGTTGATATCTTTACTAAACCGTTAGCAACGACCCATTTTGGATATCTTCATAAGAAGTTGGGGGTTATAACTTCTTTCATCTAATCTGTTCACCTGGTCAGGGGGAGTACTTATTGAATATTTGTTGTATTTATAAGTTGTTCATAGTTGACAGGGGGAGTATGTACTGCAACAGCTCGGGGGGAGCGTGTTTCTTCTTTGACATTGATGTCAAAGGGGGAGAAAGTGTGGTAATGGTAAGGATTCTATAGTGGTATGGTTGGATGTCCAGGCAGAGCAATGTTCAGGTTCTTCAAGGTTTCCATCAATTCCAAAGGGGGAGATTGTTGGCATATTTATTACGAACCGAAGGCAGAGTATTTGTTTATCATTGATGGAAAGCTCAACCCGACAATGACGAACAAGAGAAAGTGGCAAGACCAGCAGTGCATCGATGATGGCATGGAAAGATCAGAAGTGTAAGCTCAGGAGGAGGAGAAACAGTGATCGTTGGATCACTCATCCTGAATTCATGATGGCCATCAGATCCGAATTAAGACAGGAGGAGCATGCAAAAGAGGAGAACAGATCTCATGCGTCAGATTTGAACGCAAAGACCGACCATCGTTGGATCTAGAAGAAGGAGCACGATATTTAAGTACAATATGAAGTGGGATTACAAAATCTCGAAAGCAGGATGACCGTTGATCCAAGAAGGACACGTGGTGAAAGATCAAGGCACGTTTCGCAGATCGATAAATCCAAAAGGAGGAGGTTCTCTAACTCCTCAAACTTGCGATATGAAAAATCACGATAAATATTCCTGACTGTTGGATGCAGACTACACATGGCGAGAGGTCAGATTTTCGCTGACTAGAAAGTCAAAGGAAGGAGGAGCTCTATCCTTTGAAATCGGGAAATGTGAAACCGCGGTTCAATCTGAGTCGTTGATCAAGGGAGAGCGTGGACCACTGATCTGGCTCCATTTCAGAGTTTCGGATACCGGGAGTTGGAGGAGTCAAGGAAGCAACTCACGGCAGAAACGCCGATATGTGAAATCGCGAAACACTCTCGTGCTTGGCCCCTAGTCATTGCTTATGGTCACATCGACGAAGGCTTAAGGAAAGGAGCTAATTGCTAAGCTCCATTTCGGGGATCACAACTTGGAGTGTCGAGACCCTTCATCACAGGAATGCCGAAATGCGAAATTGTGAAATGCCTTTTAGAGTAGGTTGTGGTCACTATCGATGGTCATGAGAGGGGAAGGAGCTAGGCTCCATTTCAGGTACCAGGAGTCAAGGAGTCAAGGAGACTCACGGCAGGATCCCCGAATCGTGAATAGTGAAATATCTTTATGAATAAGTGCTTGGTCATCGCCGTGGGCACGTGAAGGAAGGAGCTTGCAAGTTGCAAGGCTCCATTTCTTGATCGAGAGTTGGAAGAGTCAATGTGACTCCCAACAAAATTCGTGAAACGCGAAACCGAAGTGCCTCTTGATTAGGCCCATGGTCACAGCCAGTGGGCATATGGGATAAACACAAGATCCTGCGGATTTAATCCAACGATGTTGGCTAATTGGAATTTGATCGAAGGGCTACTGTCTCACCTCACGGTTAATTATTCAATTAGCAGAACTGAATCATAGTTCTTGGATGTTTGGTGATTCAGTTGCTGAGGCGTTTTTCTTGGAGATTTGAGGTGTAACTGATTTTGGAGGAGAGAATAAGAGTGACATGCAACGACTGTGTAAGAATGGTTGTTCTGACTGAAAATGAGTTGAACTGTAGAAAGTAAAATTATAGTATGCGCAATGTGAAGAAAACTCAGAGATGAGGAACACAAGCTGAACATAATAGAAAAGGTGAAGAGATCATAATGTGCACATATCAAAGAGCATGAGAAGGACAGAGAAAGAACAGATAGAAAGAGACAACAAGTCAAACCAAGTATGAATAGAGCAGAAGAATAGTGTAGAAGAGAAGAATTGCAGAACAGTGAAGAAGTGGTAAGAATTGATATATTTGTATTGTTGGTTATTCAGTCATATATATAAAATTATGGAGGTAGGGTGGTGCTAGGGAGGATTGTGGTCCTCTGATATTCAAGTTGGTGCTTGAATATTGGAAGTTGTATCTTCCATCTAGTTGTGGCTAGAAAAACAGGGTGGCAGAGTGGTGCTCGAGAAAACACAGATTTTTCTGTATGCAAGTTGGTGCTTGTATAAGTGGAAGTAGGTGCTTCCATCCAGTCGATGCTGGAACACTCAGGGAGTTGGTGCTTCCTTCTAGTGTGTGCTAGAGAAAACAGAGAGTTGGTGCACTCAAAAATTTGTAGCTTGTAAAATAGAGGTAGTAGCCTCACATTGAGTTCATGCTCAAAGAGAGATGATGTACAGAACTTAAAATATTGCCTATCATTCGAAGAAGAAGATGTTTTCTCCCTTTATGGATTTCCTCATGAAAATATGTATCTATGTATATCTTATGTGTGACTGATGTTCATTATTTATGTTGTTCATATCTTGTATAATATTGATGGTCACTTGAAAGAGATTAAAAAAATTGTTGAATAGTCATAAATTGTTTAAGCACAGTAACAATTGATTCACCCCCCCTCTCAGTTGTCTTAGTAATTTCAACAAAAGTAAATAGTTAGAGCTCGATGGAAACAGAGTCTAGGTGAGAACTCCCAACAAATCTATGGATTGACACTAACTCATCGAGAAAATAACTTGGGGAGAATCACATTCCTTACGCATGAAAGTCAGGGCTTTGACCCAAGCGAATTCTACAGATGCTAGGCAACGTCGAGGTGAAGGCAGTTGCAAATTCGTTAGGTGGAGGCAATGGATAAGAAAAAATTCAAGGTTAAATCACGTCATGTGTCCAAAGTCATGTGATGGCTATGGTGATAAACATGGAGGCGGTTGCGATTTAGGGAATATCAACAATTAGGGAAAGAAAAATAACCAAGAAAGGGCACACTTGAAGGTCAATTGATAGGATCAAAGGTCATAGGTGATAGGGACAAACACTAACTCTAATTTTCAAAATATATATACTTGTAAAAGTGTCGAGAAGAGTTTTAGGGCCTACCTAGATAAGAGTGACACGTGGAGGGTGTAAGGTAGCCAAAGGATGAACACTTTCACGAGCTAGTCGATAGAATTTTTTAACACTCTTGTTTCTCTTTGGTGACAAGAAAATGATGAAAACGACGGGGGAAGTGCTCCTTTTATAGAGGCGACACAAAATTTGATGTGATCAGAAGTATTAGTGGGAGGAATTTCAGTGTGCACTAGAGGTGTTAATATGAAATCCTTCGATCATCACTTTAGTATGTCGGAGAGTTTATTCATAAGTTTATTGGACGATTATTATTGCATCAGATGAGTTAGTTGGAATTCCTCCAGTCATACCAGAGGAGGTGGTGGAAAGACCTTCGATATGCATCAGAGAAGATAATGGGAAGTATGTTGGTTTTACATTTTGGAAGAGTTGACATGAAGTACGTTGGTCCCTTAAATCATCGGAGGATTTTCGAGAAACGCCTCTGGTTCAACTGGTGGAGTTCATAAGAAATCCTCTGGTTGAGTCAGAGGAGTTAGTATTATCCCTGCCAATTTTTCAATTGTGTGTTTCGATGGACTTTGGGGAAAGTCCTTCGGTGTACTGGAGAACTTCGATGGAATTGCTTCGATGTATTGGAGGGATTAATTGGAACTCCTCTAGTGCATACCATAGGAGTTAATGGGAACTTATCTGACAACTAGAAATTGATTCTCAAATATTTTTCTAAGTGTAAAAACAAAGAATTGAACCAAACCGAGCTTGAAACATTAAGCAACCTGAAGAGAGGAATGAGAGGAATCAAATACCAAAAGTTGAGGTGCCTATATAAGTCAAGAAGCTTGTATATAGAAACCAAAAAAAGAGGGGTCCCATTTTCTTGGAGAGAAGGATTTTACAAGCAAATATACAAGAAAAAGGGAAGGTGTTGATGCCTGGCACAACATAATCCTATGTTTACAATATAGAAAGGCAATTGGAGATTGTGTTGCTCATTTGGGTCCATGTCTTACTATTCTCTAAGACCTCTTTTGATTTTTAAGGATAGATTTTGAAAATCATATTTCATTGCTAATTAGTCATACAAGGATCATTTCTAATGACTCATTACATACTAAACTATGGATATGTATGATTTTTGTGACTATGCACCACAACTTTTAACCTTGTTTAAATATGTAATTTACTAGTAACCTCTATTAAAATAATTTCATTCATTTTATTTAATTATAATTTAATTACTATTTAATTTATTTTATCTTTCATTGAAAATTTCTATAATTTGTCACATTTACCTATGTAACAATTATACCTCAAAGCAATGAAAACAATCATTTATATCATTCCATCATCCACATGATAAGAAATCCTTACCTCCAAATCATGACTTCTATTCATAAATGGTTTGGTATTTAGTGTTAACCATTTGGCTAAACCTTATATGTTGATTCATAAATTCAGATTTTTTTTCCATCAATGTGCAATCAATTCCCTGAATTTGTGGAGGGAGAAAAGTTTTTCACATATAAGAAATCAAATCGTTGTTTCTAGATTTTCAAAATTAAGGTCTCCATGCAGGTTGGTGTCATCAAGGAAACTAGATGTACCGTTGTCCTTGTGCCTTATATGCTGGTTTGTGTAGTAGATTTTAATTTTTTCATAAAAAATATTCTTTGCCTAAACTTGGTTAACAACATGCTCACTCTTAAATTTCAAGATTAGAGCACACTCTTAAATTTCAAGATTAGAGCACATCGCTTGTTTGCAATTAAAATGCCAAAGTTTTTTTATAAGAAATCAAATCGTTGTTTCTAGATTTTCAAAATTAATGTCTCCATGCAGGTTGGTATCATCAAGGAAACTAGATGTACCGTTGTCCTTGTGCCTTATATGCTGGCTTGTGTAGTAGATTTTATTTTTTTCATAAAAAAAATTCTTTTGCCTGAACTTGGTTAACAACATGTACACTCTTTACCTAAACTTGGTTAACAACTTGGTTAAATTTCAAGATTAGAGCACATCGGTTGTTTGCAATTAAAATGCCAAAGTTTTTTTAACTTTGTATTTTCTTCATTATGGTGCCATTTACTCATATGAGATTAAGCTTTATGTTACTTGCATAAAGAAGTGGTTTAAAAATTATAAGTCAAACCTTAATTAGGCTCTGTTTTTCCTATTGGATTATTGAATAATAGTAATTCAAATGCAAACATCAGATTTTTTTTACATTCTCAAAGCTACATTATAACATGACTTTGAAAAATATTCTTAGCATTAGACTTATTTGTGCCACTTTATAGATTTAGTAATGTACTAATTTGAATGAAATGACAGTTTACATGGAAAATTATTATAGGAGTATGAGGTTGTACATACTTATATGAGTTGCTTTGGTGTGTAAACATGATTATAAGTAAGTGCATACTTTTTGTTTTATTATTACATTTTTCTATACATACAATTCTGTAACTAGAGATTGGTTATGAATCATTGTTTTCTTGCATGCACAACATAGTAATTTTGTGTTTCAAACATTGATTATTGTTCCATCTTTTAATGCAAATCCAAAATGCATATCTATCTTATTTATAAACTTCGCAACATGGTTGAGTTATATGTCTAGAGAATATGTGTATTAGTTTTTTAGTTATTGCATAAGTGATGCTCTTGCATTGCAAAATTCAAACTATACTTACTACTTAATCTTGTTCTTGCATGGTCCCTCTACTTCTTCATTTTCTCTACATTTTTCTCATATTTGGTGTTTTGTTCTTCTAGAAATATCTAAAGACAAAATAATTTTGTTTTCCTCAAAAAAATTATCACCATATGAACCATATTGATCTATACTTGATTCTCAATATTTGTAGGATTCATAGTATGCCAAATATGTGTTTAAACTTATGAATATTTCTTCCAAAGAACATAAACATATAGGGCCTCAACTTTTCCATGTTTAGATTTTAGAATCTAAAACACAATTCAACCATAGTGAATCTAAAGTTAAAAACAATTATGAACTTGCAACTCTATAAAATTAAATATTTAAATTTAACTTTATAAACAAGGGCAGTTGCAAAGGGAAGCAAGTCCCTGCCAATTGTATAAGACATGGATTCCTTGTGCATTTACATGGAGCCATAAGATACATGAACTAAGTTCATGAAACAGATCTCATGTACTCTCTTGATCGAGGTTTTCTTCCTCTAGTCTGTAAAGACACTTAGGATCTTGGATTGCATAGTTTTTGGCACAGAAGGTAGATGCTTCTGACAAATCTTTGTCAGGCCAAGATTTTCCCTATAGTTACTAGTTTTTTCATCTATTTGCTTTTAGATCAACTGTTATAAAAATACCATGCCACTTAATTGTGTAGATTATAGAGGCGTAAATATCTATACACAAAAGGAACTTGGATCATACATAAGTGAAGCTTTGTAGATTTCAAGATCACCAAATCAACATAATATTTGAGGAGACGCTTCAAGTGCCATGTCTTCTTCGTATCAAGGAAGGCTTGTGGATGTGTTTATTTAGAATGAGCATTGACAGGATAATAATGAACATCGAAGGAATTGCATGCAAATTTCAAGCAACTCTTAAAATAATACAAGACTTTCTATGTATTTGGCTTCACCCTTCAATTGAAAAAAAATATCATGGATAAAATCATAAATCCCATGAATATAGAAGGTGAGAATCAACACAACAAATTGAACCTGATGCCACTAGATCATTTATAATTGAACAAATGCATTTTTCACCACAAAGTCATTGAACAAAACTAAAGGTATGTTTACACCATTGCATTTGATTTTTTAATATATTTTTTACTGGAAAGTGAAAACCCATAAGAACTGTACCAAAAATTTTATACTTCGGTAAGTTTAGTTGTTTCATAACATAGTGTAATTATGTTTTGTATTATTAACAATAGAGTATATTAAAAGAAATGTTATTATTTTATTTTATTTTATATCTTAAATATATTATTAATAAAGATAGAGTATATATTATTATATGTTTAGTTGTTATTATTTTATGGCATGTGCATCGGCCTTAGTTGACCTTCTCCATCCCGTTAAAGGAAAGTGTGTCTGTCTGAGGCCCAGGAACTTTTTTTTTTTTTTAACAGGGACGATTATGTTGCATTAGGCGGCATTCTGGCATGCCAGAATCAGAAAGTTACAAATTTGAAGAAGGTTGGTGACCTCTAACAGTGCTGCCAACCTTCTTGTGAATGTCTTGGGAAACCAATCCCATCTGCTTCTTGAGCTAATTTGAAAAAATGACAAAGATTGCATACATGTATAAATTCTCACAAACTGTGAGCACAATAGAAGACAGAAGCAATACATTAACCGGAGGGGGGTGGAATTTTCCTCTTAAAGAAGGGGTCCAACTTTTTCTGAGAGCCTGAAGAAATGTTGGAGGCCGCCTCCTTTTCTCTGCGCGCTTTGTTGGTCTTTCGTCCTCGGGTAAGGGGAGGAGACGGGACTGAAATGTCTTCAGGTTCAGAAGTTTCCACAGAATCACTAGATGGGACTAAAACAGTCAGACCTGTCAAGGCAGAGGGGTCCGGATCTGAAGCCCAAAATTCTCTCGCTGCTACTGGGCCTGAGGGGGTGGAATCCGGAAGGCTTTCGTTTGTCGGTTGATCTTCCTTCACTTCTGTTGCTTCGAGATCTGGGGCTTCATCTTCCTTCAGCGCATCAAAGCTGTTTTTATTTTCTAGAGTTGCCTCTGCTGGATGAGTGGCCTTTGGAGCCTGGGGTATCGGATCCTTTCGCCTTGGATGCCTCCGTCGGTTCGGTACTGGCTGAAAATCATCTTCTTTGACTGGTCCCGGCTCCTCAGAGACTTTGGGGCAGCTTTTTGCAAAATGACCGTATTCATGGCACCGGAGGCACTTAAAGGGGATCTGCTCATAGTCCAGCTCTTGGATATGGGACCATTCCCCCAGGGAGAGCTTGATGGATTCCGGTAGACCTTTCTCGAGATTAACCTCAACACAAATACGAGCACAGGTATATTGTTCCTCTTTCGGTTTCACACTGTCCAGGAATCGCCCGAGCTTGTTTCCAATGTCCTCTAGAGAGCTTTTCCCCCAGAGGTGTAGGGGGAGGTGAGGCAGCCTAACCTAAACAGGGGCTGCGGTGATCTCGGCTCCGACGTTGAAGTCCAGAGTCAAGGGGGCTAAGAACAGTCCTCTCGACCCCATGAAATAGGGTCCAGATCTGAAGACTAGATCACGATCCTCTTTCTCTGAGAAGCTGAAGGCAAAAAAACCCCTGCCTACTGCACTCTGAAGAACTCTTCCCTGTATCATCGGCCTCCATCTTTCCTCAATCCATGCCTCCACCGTTTTGGGGCTGGGCCATAACCCCGTAAACTTTCCGATGAGGGCCCTTTCTGCCAGAAAGAGGGCAAAGTTGTAAGGCTCCTCTGGAGAAAGATCCAGAGATGGGATCTCCTCCATCTTCTTAACAAACTTAGACGGAGGAGAAAGCTTGGATTTAGCTCCTGCCGAGCGGACTAACTCTTTAAATGCTTCCAATGGATCTTCCTCATTCTCGGCAGTCGGATTTGAAGCCATCGTGGCAGGATGACGACCACCTGGGCTACCACTGTTCCGGATTACGTGCGTGCAGGAGGGACGCGCTGGGAACGCCGAATCGCGCCCTGTATGCTGAGAGAGCGATGGGACCTGGATCGACAGCTACTAACGAAGCTCAGCATACCTGCAAACAAAGATTCATAGCGGTGGCGGCTAGGGTTTGGGCCCTAGCCGCTTTGGCGTTTCGTCTCGTTCCATCCGCCTCCTTTTGATCCGCATACTAGATCCATCTTAAAGTTGAAGGACATGGGCTGAGGCCCAGGAACTTGACAACTGGAAATGGACACATTAACAAGTGTGCATGTGCATGAACGTATAGTGACACTTAAAGGTACATGTATCATACAACTCTTTCTTTGCATGACACACTACACACGCCATAAAATGTTGTGCATATGCACGACCACTTGTCTCTTAGCATGTCCCACAAGGTTTCCATGGAATCTTGGCCTGGCGATGCCCGAGTAGGTCAAGGGTTCGAGTTAGTGTGATCTGAATGAGTACAAGCTGCGAGCTTTCATGGTTCTCAATCTTCTCTTTGATTTTCATGTAATAATTGTACTAGTGATTATTTTGGTTGTTTGCAGTCACCATGGTTTTGGGAATCAGGAGGAACGATGGTATGAGCCTCTCCATAATTCCAACCACATATCAATTATCTTAGATTAATTGTAGCTTCATCGATTTTCTCAAGTTTTTAGTTGCAGTCAGAGTTGTTGTTGTTGCAGCCAAAGTTTTTTTTTGCATCTCATTGTATACAAAATCAACAACCAACATTTAGTTCAGGGAAATGGGTGGTAAGTCTTCCATTCATTTTTAATTTTATTATCTACATCTCAAATTTCTTGGCACTTATGAAGGAAAAGAAATATCTCTCGCACATAACTGTAAAAATAATAGAACCAACCATCATAGTCCAAGCATATTGTGTTCAAGTGGCCAATGCAGTAGCCATCCAATAAAGATATCTATGTGGCCAACACAGTTGATTACTACAATTGAGATTGGGTTTAAGTCCAAGAAACCTTCATGGCCCATGAATGTTGGGTATCTTAATGGATGAAGCTAAAACAAGTATTAGGTAAATTTGACATAACATAATTTAACATGTCACACTGCGATGAGCGGATAGAGCAGGTGTAGCTTATGATATTGGGTTGTGAATGCCAGGCTTGGGTTCTAACAACAACAACAAGAAGGAAAGAATGTAGGAATAACAACATCTGATGTTTTTTATCCATCTTGGAATAGAATTGCAATGACAACAAATTTATCAAAATTGAAAGTGGGTACATAAGATTTTGTTTGACCAATAATTGGATTTAGTGTTGTATGAATAAGAGACTGCATCATTGATGGCATATTTGAAATTTAAGTAGATTTTATATTATTTTAAGCCAAAGAATAATTTCCCTAATTGATATGGCAAGCAGACTAGACTAACAAGCCAATGTAATGGAAAGAATTCAGAGAATCATAGGTATTCGTCGAGGGCGAGGTCAAGGTTGGATGGTGGACAAGCATGATTTCGTTTTTTGTTTGTGGGATGGAAAATTGAAGCCCTCCAAACCTCCATGACATTGAGTGTATGGATATGGATGCTCATCGAAGAGACCCAGGAGTGCAAATAAAAAAGAAGTTGTAGTATATATGGCGACGGATGGGCAAAAGGATGGAATTTTCGTGGAAACTGGTGAAGAAGATTCAAGTAATCTTGACATCTAAGATGAGTCCTGGGGTGAGCACCTGCAAACAGAGGTACTTTATAATTTTATCTATTCACACAGGGTTCAACACCCACTAACATATCCTTTTTTACAATTTCATCATTTCATACTAACATTTATTGACTTCCTGTATTTTAAATGTTTTCCCAAGCATTTTTTCTTGACTTGTCGCTAATATGAAAGTTTATAATGTCCATATAATGAAAATTTTCAACTGATTTCATATTTTTTTGTCTAGATTTTAGCAGATCATCATATCGTATGTGTATATTTTTGGAAAACCTGCATTCCAAATATCTAAAATCCCAACTTTTCTGGTGAAGACTTAACCCATCATTAGGGGACTAAACAACCACAAATAAGACCTGGAGAACTGTGAGTATTGTATGCAAAATCAACATCCAAAAATTTAGTTAAGATGTCGCTCATTATACTGCGACAACAGATATTTTTGCAAAACGGTTTCTTTTACTCAACAATTTATGCATATCCCGATGTTTTTCGTTGTTTGTGCAAATACATTTACCAGGATAATGCAAGCATTAATGTTCTAGCAGAACAAGGTCACATACTTTATACCATCTTAGAAAGAACAATGTCCTAAAG
>WSFP011419010.1:0-23268 GCA_009831015.1 Picea engelmannii
AGGAAACCACCAATAAGGCTAATGGAATCCAAGACACTACACGAATCCCAATGTGTGAATAGATTTTTTGTCATCGAACACAAGGGAAACCACCCAGTCAACGACCAATGATGAAATGTCGAATGTTGGAATCAAGGTTACCTACCAATGAGGACAGTAGGGCCAGGGTGCACAATAGGACTACAACTTCATGTAATTCTGAGACACACTGAAGGTATGGCCGACATGCAAAGTCAAGAGTTCTGAGGAGTGGTCGACACAGGTTGATAGACATCCTTCGAACAAGAGCATGAGACATATGGAAGACTCTGGCAGCATAGACTCAATGATGAAACTTTGAGATGTAGGAGGCATCAATCAAACTCTCCATAGGGACTGGAAGAATAACCAGTCGAGGGAGTAAAATCTACGTAATGAGCTTAGCTTCCTAAGGTCATGCTAAACCCAAAATTTTGATGACAAGTGGACTCAAAAAATTTGTGCTCTATTCAAAGGTGACACTATTGCTGCCAATATAAGATAATATTCCTTTCCTGCCCGTCTTTTTCTGTTTCTTCATATTAAATTGAATGTTATGATACATAGGAGGAAATGAGTGTCGCAAGTAAGCAATCTAGTTCCATCAGTGGAACATACCTATGCTCAGTGTAAGGAGGTGCATGCGGGAGATGGACACTCAGGGGAATGTTTCCTCTTGGGTATAGGGTGTCAAGCTGCAAAGGATATAAACAAGGCTCTGCTTGACTGATGATGCAAACTGCTGAGGTGAAAGGATTATAATGCAAAAGCGAGAACCGAC
This sequence comes from Picea engelmannii, assembly GCA_009831015.1. Lineage (NCBI taxonomy): Eukaryota > Viridiplantae > Streptophyta > Pinopsida > Pinales > Pinaceae > Picea > Picea engelmannii. The sequence goes on from WSFP011419010.1 coordinate 800, forward strand.
AATAGGCTCAATATTGCAAGCAAGAGAATGAGATGCAATTACAACTTAACACCAAAAAATTTCCTTTTTCGTAATCATAGTCTACTTGGTTTGAAAAAGAGATAAACTTGCACCAAATAGATGTCCTTTCAAATCCAATTTAAGAGTCTGAAAGAGACAAGTTCACTCGACAATCTTTTTGCTTTTTGAGAGAGTCAAAAAAGATCTTAAATCAGACTTGTTGGGAGTCCTCTAGGTATAGGTCAACATGTTTATGAGTAAGATATGAGGTTCAAGCATAAAGTCATGTATTAGCTATAAGGGACTCCCTATACTAGGGACAAAAATCTCTTCATGAACATCGAATGAAGCAGGGGATATAACTAGGGTACCCATATTTGGTAAGTCTCTACCATTCGATAACGACACTTCTAGTTGCATATTGAAGGTTCTGTGTCGCTATGAAATGGGTTCGTACCTAAGGCATATGAGTTGCAGTCATAGGATGATGCAAGTGTGCATGATGGATTTGATACCTATCCTATATGTTGGGTGACGAAAATACCTGTCCAAAGTTACGAGCGGGCGACATGGCACTCAAAACTGCAAGAATCCTTGGATAAAACTACCAAAACCAACTCCATCCACTGTCTTATTAGTCCATTAGGCCAAAATATTGTATGAAACTATGTAAAGTGGGTAAAATTTTGCTATAAATATTAAAAAAAACAATTTTACTATATCATTTGTAATTTTTACCCAAATAGTGCATTCTTGATCAAATTGCCTATGAATTTCAATTGTTGATTGCAGGAGCTACAAGAGACGGAATCAAAGACCATCTTGACCAGGTAATTCATCTTGCTCTCCTCTTTCTTTTCAGTGGATTAAAATTTGTAATTAGGCCTCATTTTTTAGGTTATTTAGAGCGCAACTTCAAAACTAAGGTGTACGCAGGCTACATTTTATCAGGTTGCGTATACGCATACCTATACACGGTTGTTTGAAAAACAACCAGCGTATAATCATCCCTATACGCGACTGTGTACACTATAGCTTGCGTATATGTCCATGGATAAGGTCTTTAACATGTTGCTAACTAAAAAAAGGGCTTGAATCTTGTAGGTTGGTGCTAGAGTGGAGAGAAAGAGAGCATGAAGAGGTGGATGTTGCAGTAGAGAGAGATCCAAGGGCTCAAATGGCCTTAAAAGGATGTGGGCTATACAAGTTTTTGGCTCTCAAAGGTGTTGTTCCTGAGATTAAACTTAAGGCTCAAAGAGTAATGTCAGGCATCAAGAAAGTTTAAGAGAGTGTTTTTTAAAAGTGTTTTTTCTACCTTATCTATATGAGAAAATTCCTTAAATGAAATTAACAGTATGGCAGTACAGAGGTTGTATTTCATGTCTGAGTAAAAATTGTAATATCGAATGGTGTGAGAGAAAAATATAAAACTGTTAAACAAAGTAAGGCATCAATTGTTGAAGAGTCTCACCTTGTTGCAGTAGAAGAAAATAGATAGTGTAACCTTGAATAAAGTATAAGATACAGTAATCCACATAGCTCGCAGGTCTTGATTTACTCACAGTAAATGCAAAGGAAAAATTGCTTACTTAACAAATTACTGATCCAATATGATTATAGTAGTTGTTGTACTAAATTGAAATCAAACATTTATCAAGGAGATTCACAAAGAAATGTTGAGATATGGAAAAACATAAGAAACACATAACCCAAGATAAAAAAAAATTGGAATCTCTGTCTGCACTTGTATTAATACTAAATAAGGAGAGTTTTCTCTATTACAATCAACAAGAAGAAACCCTTAATAGATCTTCAATCTATGTATTTATACAAAAATGTCACAACTCAAAACGGTTTGACTTCTCATAACTTACAGTAACAAATATTTGAAATAAGAAAATAGAACATAGAGAATGATGAGCTTCGTTGGCAATCTCTTCATCTGCTGGCCAAAACACTTCTGTCGTCTGATCTTCTTGATACTTTAGCACAACATCCTGGTCATCATAGCTTTGTTTCCATTTGTCCCTTCAACTATATCCAATAATGCAATGACACTTTCTTACTTGCTTTCGGATGTGCTTGTTTTCCCATATTCAATACATTGGATGCATTTACTCACTAATTTCACCACCAACCTTGAAGGTTCAATTACTTCATTTACCTCAAAAGTGTATAACTTCCTCTCTGCCTGAGGTACCTTTTCTTTTATCATTTTCACTCCTTAAGATATGACCTATAATTACAAGCTTGGGTTTACTATCCATTTATTTTTTTGAAGGAGATCAATCTGGTTCATTTTTTGAATGGTCGTCTGAGCTTCTTCTTTGCTTGTTCTGGAATTATACTGGTTCTTTTCTATATCAATTTGACCCAGGGCTTCAGAGATAGAATTCCCTTCAAAATCAATTACTCCTTTGTCTAGTGATGACAACGCTTCTAGAAAATCTTCATTTACCTCTCTAGCAAGTCTTCTGATTTCTGCTAGATTTGTTTCCCGGACCTTTAAAGCCATATCACCTCTTATTTGTTCAAAAAGAGAAAGTCGAGGAACATCTGAGACATCATCCTTTGGTACCAATAAGACAGCCTCTTGAAACTTAACTCGAGCTAAGCGAGCTTCTCTTTCTTTGAGGTAGATGTCTTTCAGGGAAATGTCTACTATCAGGTAGCAATTTTGGATGGTATCAACCTTCATAAAAAGATCCAGCTGAGCCTTTTCCAGTTTTTCATTTATTTCCATTTCTTGAGTCTGGAAAGCCAAAATATCCACTAAGGTACCTTTGGTCAACTCCAAGTTAGCTTGAAACTATTTTATTAGTTCATCATGTTGGGTGATTAGTCCTTGGTTGAACTATGAATTCTTTTGGAGCTCATCAAGGTTGGCCTGAAGTCGTTGAATTTGTTGTTTATCATTTTCTTTGATTTGCTCAAAATCTTGACTCATTTTGTTCTGGACAGTCTACTCAGTTGTGTGTATTTTCTTTTGAATTTGATCTACCAACAGGCTCTTATGTCACAGTTGTTCAACCAAATTTTCCACAGACCATTGATTAGCAGTGGTGAAAGCACCCAACGAACCTGCAACTTCCTTTGCAAATTATGTATCATCTTGATTATGTCCATCGTACACCATCCTTTGCATTTTGACTATCACTCCATCTTTCTGATGTGTTTCTTGTTTGACAATGGCCCTCCTTTTATTGATGAAGAAGAAGTCTGAAGGATGCATCTCTTCGGGTGAAATTGGGGTGAGATTGCCTATAAAAATGACTTCAGAACTAGGATTTCCGAAGATTGACTGCAACGATGTCAATGAAGTAATAGGGGTACCGATTTCTATAGATGTTTGTTGCTTAGCGGTATTGGCAGTAGATGTGGCTGGTGTAGAAGGAGATGTATCTTGCCCTTGCTTTAGGAAAGCTTCAAGTTGAGCCTTTGCATGAGGGCCTAACGGATTTGATAATGAAGCTTCCAATTCTTGAGTTGAAGCTTCGGTGTTCTTTGGGTTTTCCTCTGTATCCTGTTTTCTAGAGCTCCCTACTTCAAAACCCGGAGGTACACTTTCTTGTGTAGGCGAAGTGGCTCCTAATTCTCCCTGTAGTACTTTCGGCAAGCTATTTCGTCTGTCTTTGAAAACTGAAGAAATTGGCCTACTGATTTGGGGACAAAGATTGGACTATGTTCAGTACTTCCTCATAAGACCTGACTCCCTTGAATGTTTCATCATGTGGGGAGTTTTCATGCATATATCTCTTCAGGTTGTATCGGGCCAGGTGGTTTTCCATGATTTTGTGTGGGTCGTGCCTTTTAAATTTGATGTCAACCAACTTGACATCCTCCAAAGATGAAGCCTCCACTTTGGAGTGACCAAAGTCTAATAATAAAAACATACCAACCTGGAGAGGGAAGGTGGTCCATACCTTTTTTTTAACTTCTTTCAGCTCCTTACTAATGCCCCCTGTCACTGTTTGATAAGCTACTTCTTGGCATACTAGTCGGTCTAGTAAAAACCTCGGGAGAGCATGAGGAGGGACTGAGCATATGAAAACCCTGATGTAAGAGAAGTTTTTGTCTATGAACCAATCTGCTATTTTTCTTATATTTCCCATGATTATGTCTAAAATTTGAGGGGTTTGGAAACCATATAAAGTTATATGAACGGGCACTACTACATGGTGGTAGATTTCGTAGAAGAAATATTTGGCCTTGTCTTCCCACAACTTTGAGTGATAGAATTGAATAGGTTTAGCGTTGGTCGGGGTCCAGGTCCAGTTCATCAGTGAAAAAGGGGTTATGAAGCAAATAACATCCAGGATATATGCGTACATATAGAAAGAGGCGGGCTGCCCCTTTGACTTCGCCAATTTGTATTCTATGATTTCTTTAGCCAAGTTGTCTGATAAAATTTTGGCCCAATTAAAAGAGTAGCCCTCGTCCACCTCGTGCATAATTGAGACCCATGCCACCGAGAAATAAGTGGGACTCTTCTTCCCGAATAGCCTAGAGATAATCATAGCTACATAAATCATATGAGTATCTAATGACATTGTGGCATAAATGCCATGAGCGTCGACTCTGAATTTCTCTGGGTGCCCCCACCAGGACTTGATTATACCAGGATAGATTTTGTCATATTGTATACACTCCTGTTGCTCAAACTCCAGCATGAATGCAACATTATGACTATATTTAAAATCGAGGGATAGCTTATACATTACTTGTATGTGTTCTGGTCGGAAAGACCCAACAACAACCTTTTGAGACTTGAAAATGCTCGTGGTTTGGATGTCGACGTTTTTCAGGGCCCATCCTATCATGTCGTTATATGGCATGAGTCTCGGTTGTGCATCTATTTTATGTAGCTCTGACTAAGCTATATCCCTAAGTTTATCTTCATGAGTGTTGTTCACTTCATCGCTGGAATCTTCTGGGCAATTTATAAGCTCATGTTCTAGAATCTCGAACACCTGTGTCCAAGATTTCACAATGTGTATGGATCGCGGTGTGGTATCTGATAGAACGTCCACATTCAGATTTGCACCTTCGTCGGATGCTTTAATCATATTTTGTGGTGCCATGATATCGATAAAATCGGAACGGGGTTACCTATTGCAGGGGAATGCATGAGCTTCTTAGTTGGATAAAACTTACTATTCAGCGAAGATGAAAATGAAATTCAAAATCAAGCATTTTTATTCACATCAGGTGCATCGATTCGAGTATACCTTTACTGACGACAAATTTATTAACCTTAATGGGAAAGTATACATGGAAATCCGAAATCTATGATTAAAATCATTATCATTGATTTGTGATAAATGCCATTAATATCGACGGTTCATGTTCAGGATTTTTGGATGAAACAGATTTGAAATTTCCCTAATCGTGAATCCGCAAAAGGTCAATTATGAGATAATCCCTCTTAAAAAGTTAATTAATCATGTTTAACTTCAAGTGCTTTGGGTATTCGGACTTCGGGGTTTTTAAATGTAGCTCGAGAAGAAATCCTCGAAACCCGAAACTGCTAAAAGGTTAATTATCTGATAATCACTTTCAAGTTTTAATTAATCACATTTAAGTTCAAGAGATTTGGAAATTCAAACTTTGGATATTTTAGGATGTGATGAAAGGTAAATGTCTGAACTCCGAAGTGCAAAGTCGTTAACTATTTTTTAACCAAGATTAACTTAATTAATTAAGATTTGATACTTTGGCATCTTAGTGTGTCGTGGGTTTGTGAATTAGCTCTTTGTTATAATTCTGAAGAGTCAGCTCCCGTAGTGATGTGTCGGAGATGACGTCATTCTTGTTAATGTGTCGAGAATAGGCGGTGCCATGTGTTAACCCATGAAGACTCAAAATACACACATGTACTATGACTCAAGTCCTTTAAAGGTTTATGAAAAGTGAGGAACGGACACTTTCGGGTTTGTTGTCTTTCACTATTATGACTTCTCAAAATGCCCGAAGCGCGAAGCTCTGGAGTGACCTTTAGTGATTTGACTCTTTAACAATCAAGTGGCTCCAAAACTCTGGGAAAAATAGGATCGTTCGATTGAATGGGGAAACTTCATCAATGGGGGATATCATGTGCGCCTTATTACCAATTAACCAAAAATAAATTTGATTTGAATTTCGAAAATTAATTTCTTGAGTTACCATTTTGGGAAAGATTAGGTTTTCATGAAGTGGAGAATGAAATCTCAAAGTTTAGGATTATATATGTTCCAACAAAAGGTATGAGGGCTCAAGTGAGACTGCTTCAGCTGCTTGTGATCTACTGGGATCCGAATAGTGAGACCTTCAACCTTGATGGACAACCATTAAGGATTGAAGTTGAGGACATCTACTTCTTAACGGGATTATAACGTCGAGGTTAGGTGGTCAACCTCAAATCCTAGGGATCTGGGAGTGGCATGAATATATAGGATTACATAGCCACTCATTGCATTGTAGGGATTGAGAATGTAGGGTGCCAACTCCGAATCAGAGAAATCAACAATCTGAATCTCAATATTGTTGTCCTAGTTTTGACATGGATCACAAGGTCGGCCTCTTTGTACCAGACATCGAGGCCACTTATGTTCTATTCAGTGGAGTGATTACAACCCATGGTGTATGACTGGTGCACCTCACTACTGGCCAACATGAAAAGCCATCTAACAAAGTGCAAACTGGGTAGAAAGAGGAACTTCAGGTTCACTTCTATCCTTTGTATTTTTTTCTTCGAGCAGGTTCCAGGCTTGGGCCCTAGAGTTGAGATTATTCTGCGTGGACCTCGCCATCCATCCATGGTATGGTGGACCGATGTGATGAGGTGACAGGGGGTGGTAGGGTGCCAACACCCTACAACGATGACTTTTTCTTCTGGTGGAGTTGGCAAGTGATAACTTTCGATGACTACCCTTACGCAGGGATTGACTTCATAGGAGATCTGGACATGTTGTTACGACCAGGTTCTGCCTACGGAGACATAGGTATGTCACAGTTTTTGAATATTTCATTTTTTTGTATTTTTGTATAAGAAGACAAAAATATTTTTGGATGATGTCAAGTACTAACTAAACATGTATGTGATGCAGACGTAGGTCCACGACGGCCAGACAGACTTCCACGACGTCGACAGAGGCACTGGGGAGATAAGGCAGTGGGAGGGGATGCAGATAGAGTGCTTCAAAATGTGCAAGGCAACCTATATCATTTGACGTAGAGGATTCCCATGGTTTAGGTGGAGGATCCGTTGGAGGTTATGCAGCAGGAGGTGGTAGGTGTGCTCCATGCTTGGGTACGACTCTTTCGGCGTCTCACAAATGCCATAGTCTGCTATCATTACACTCATCTGGTGCAATAGGCATAGATGTTATGACTATTGTATGATCGCTTGTATATGTATTTTTGAGGGTGTCAACCCCAATTTTGTACTATAACATCATAATTTTTGGAGATATGAAATATATATATATATATATATATAAACATTGATCTTCGGCTTTACTTATGTTACTGTGTACATTGATGAAAATGTTTCCTTTGCTTTAGTTATGTGATAAATTCCAATATAACACAAAATTAACATATGCATTAGATACATAATTAGAACTTCTAGGTATGTGATGATAAATAATAAAATCAAAATGTCATTCTAAAAGTCATACTCGTAGGAATCGTCAGAGTAGAGTAGGGTCACGCACATGGTAACTGTCATTCAACTGACATACTACTAACTGGGAGTCCAGGCGAACTTCTAACAAGAGAATACCCTATGAAATGGCATCACGCAAAATTTCTATAACGACGCTATAACGCCACTTGAAGACACCAGTAGACCCTCGGGTGAGTAAACAACCTAAGCGGTGGAAGCCAAGTACCGTGTATGATGAATGGCCTCGTCTGCAAATCCTAAGTAGATCGAAGACCTCGTTGACATCTGTCAACCAAGGGAAAAATTGATAAGCAAGCTGGAGATAAAAACAAAGGGAAAATATATATACACTAAAATACATTAGTATACAAAGAGTTACGCCCAAGCTTGGGGCTCAAGTGTAATATCTTTTCAAATAGCGCCCATTCCTAGGCTCAACCAACATGCTCCCTTCATAATATTCTAATTCATACGTCCCTTTCTCTAAGACATGTCGCACGATATAGGGACCGTGCCACATGGGTTTGAACTTGCCTGCCCCAAGTGGTTCTTTGGCTTGATCATATAGAAGGACCAAGTCACCCTCAGCGTATTGTCGAGAACAGATAAACTTATCGTATTGGACCTTGACATGTCTTTTATTCTCTTTGATAATCGTAGAGGCATCTCAACGCTTCTCATCTATACTCTCTAGGTGTACGAGGCGTTGTTCGAGATCGAAAGTGTCAGGTAGGAGCGTAACTTCCAATCTCAGTGAAGGGATTTTGCATTCAATAAGTAAGATCGTCTCCACACTGTGCACTAACTGGAAAGGAGAAAAACCAGTGGAAGTCTTGACCGAGGTTCGGTATGCCCAAAGTGTTGGATAAAGCATGATATTCCAGTCAGGTTTTCTCTGGCTGACAGTTTTCCTATTTGTCCATTTTCCTGGGGGTAGTAAGGGGAAGAATGATCATTCCTAAACCCCAGTTTTGATGCTAGTTCTTTCATCATTTCATTTTGAAAGTGACTACCGTGATTAGTGAAAATCTCACTCGGGACTCCGAACCTGGCTATAATTTGTTTGAATATGAGGAAGGAAACAATCTTACCATTGGATTTAACTGTATGCATGGCCTCGACCCACTTATTAAAGTTGTCTATGACCACGATAATGTGTTGATACCCCCTAGCTGAAGTTGGGTTACAATCCACAAAGTCCACCCCCAACTTGGTGAAGGGACCGACGGTAACGACTTGATGGAGAGGGGATGGATCCGAGTGCATTTTCCAAGTGAACACCTGGCAAGAGTGAAACTTTTGAACCGCTTCGATGCAATCTTTAAAGATAGATGGCCAAAAATAATCGGCTCGCAAAATTTTATGGGTTGTCGCAAGCCCGGATAGATGACCACCACAAGCCCCACTGTGGTAGTCATTTAGAACAGACTCATCTTCTTCTTCAGTCAAACAACGACGTAAGATATTGTTTATTCCTTGATGATACACAATGTCGTCGATGATAAGATAGTTCTTATCTTGGTATGTATACATCGTCGGTCATCTCATGAGAACAATAGATAACAATATCATATATGTCATCGGGAACTTCAAAGTTTAAATATAGAGAACAATATCTCCATACCAGGGGTCTAACGATGAGACAAGGAAATTGTGTTCATCCGCAAATGAATCAACATTAATAATATCCTCATCTAATCAAGGGAAGTCACATATTAACTCTGCAAAAACTAGTGACTTTTTGGATTTCGCAGAAGCGAAATCGAGATCGAATTCTTGTAGAATGATAATCCATTTATTGCACTTCCCCCCTATGATACACCTAGTAAGGACGTATTGAAATGAATTGACATCGAAAACCACAATATTTTTGCAAAGTAATATATAGTGTCGTAATCGTTGGACTGCGTGGATGACAGCCAAAGCTATCTTTTCAACATGAGAATATTTAAGTCCAGGGCCGACTAAGTTTCGACTAAGATAGTAAATGATGTGCTCACAGAGTTCGTCATCCTCCTGAACCAACACCATACCAATCATCTCTTCGGACGTGGCGACATAAAGCAAGTAATCTCTACTGTAGTCTGGAGGCTTCAGCAGAGGCGTCGATACTAAGCCTTTCTTCAAAGCATTGAAGGATTTCAGGGCTCGCTCATCCCAGATAAAGGAGTGTCCTTCTTCAAGAGATGCATGAAACCCTTAGTAATATTGGCATAATTCACTATAAACCATCGTAAGAAGTTAGCTTTCCCCTGTAAACCTTGAAGTTGACAAATAGTGTCCGGGGGAGGAAATTGAAGTATTGCCTCAACCTTTAATGGATCTACCATGATCCCATTCTCAGATACTAAAAATGCTAGAAGTCAACCTGAACTAACACAAAATATGCATTTATGTGGGTTCAAACGGATGTGATAATGGCGACATCTTTCAAATACTAGCCGAAGGTGCTTAGGGTGATCCACTCTCTTACGGGAGTGAGCAACAAGATCATCGAGATAGGCTTCGACTATATGCTTGAGATCGTGAAATGTGAAGGTCATAGCACGTTGGAAGGTTGCTCAAATGTTCTTAAGGCTGAAAGGCATCTTTCGGTATGAGAAAGTACCCCAAGGGAAAATAAATGTCATCTTATGTTGGTCCTGGTTTAATATGAATTTGGTTATACCCTGAAAATCCGTCCATGAAAGAAAAAACTTCGCTTCCTGCACATTCGTCGAGAATCTGATCGATGAAGGGTGTCAGGAAGTTGTCTTTGGGACAAGCTTTGTTCAGGTCACAAAAATCCATGCATACATGGATGGTTCCTTGATTTTTATTCATAGGAATGGGATTGGATACCGACTCAGTCAAGGGAACCAGGTACATAAAGCCAACATTAAGTAGTTTCTCTACCTATGCCTTAATAGCAAGGGCCTTCCTAGGATTGATGACTCTAATTCGTTGTCGAATAGGTTTGGCATCTGGGTAGGTTTTAATTTCATGTTCAAAAATTTGAGGGTCAATTCCTGGCATCTCTTCATATGACCAAGTGAATACGTCGCGGAATTCCTTGAAGTGCTCAATGTAGATCAGAATTTCTTTCGACGAACAATCAACACCAATGTATGCATTTTCAATATTGCCTGGGGTATGAGAGATATAGATCACGATGGTAGGAGAGATACTCGCCATGTTTCCTTCGGCATAAATGTCATGCATATCGAGTGGAACTATGACGTGACCGAATATTTCACTCAAAGTAGATATAAAATCATCTTGTTCAATTTTGGCAAGATCTGGGAGAAAATAAGAGCGATGATGCATATCATCCCATGGCCTGTCAGAACCATTCATGGCCTCTATGATTGCTTCATGTGAAGGTAAAGTCTCATCGAGGCAGTCACGCGAACAAGATGATGAAGTGGCCCACACGGGATTTAGAACAGGATCCTCCTAGGTCATCTGCGAAGTAACAAGATCTGGATCGACGAAAGAGTCAAGAACAACTTGATACACAATATTTGTTGTCGATAGTGGCATGGCCATTCCAGAATGTGACTGACCTTCACAAGACACAGTCGAGGAAGGTAGGGTCCAAGGATCATTAAAATATGAAGTGCAGAAAGGAACAGACCTTTCTGACAAAGCAGACCTATTGGACATGGAGTATATATGATGAACCAGTGCCATGAAATTGAAGGTACCCATAAGGGATGAATACATTATGACACTGATATTCTCAGTTGTCGGCTAAGAATTGTTGATCACAAGGATCGATGATCCAACAGATGTATTGGGGCTAGCGTACACAAAGGACAACTAGTTGATCGTCACGATCTTTCCATCATGAGGAAAGCAAAGAGTGTGGAAAACAGACAAAATGATTGCAGTCATAGCATAAGTCCAATTGCATCCTAGTAACAAGTTATAGTCGAGGGCCACATCAACCACCTCGACATCCACCTCTATCCGTATTCCCACCTAACTGGACCAAAAAGGCAGGAAGAATACCGTGAGGGTGGAAGGAACGACCGTCAAAAGAAGTCAACATTGTCGGAGATTGAGAAAGGGTCGGAGAGTCGAGGGCTTTCCAACAAACCAGGTACATCACAAATGTTGCAACGCCCTCATCAATAACAGTATGCTTGATGGTATACTTTGATTAACCCACGTGGATTTGGAATGCCACATGGTAAAGCAAGTGAGGCTTCACATATGTGACATCAAACTTGATAACTTTAGAGCCACAGGGATCTAGATATCCTTACAGAGATAGCAAGGCATTCCTCTATGAAGGACACGTCTAGAGTACCTCCAGAGCTCACATCGCACAAGGGGTTTGACCCAGATACTCAACAATAGAGTAATTTTGGGCGGCTCTAGCATTAGGATATTAGGTAGAGTGTTTGAGTATTCCTTTCAGAATACAAGGCGGGAGCTCTATTTTTTCGATCTATAAGGGTGTCTCTGGAGGAGGGGCAGACTCTAGACCAGGTACAGTCTGTGGAGATATGTAATCGTGAGACCGAGTGGCTACATTAACCTCATATTTAACCATATTGATGCATAAATGATCACCATCTTGTGTCGGTGGGTTTTGACTCCCACTCACCACATTTTTAGCATTTGAGGAGCTCGAGGCCATGTGTTGATTATATGGAAAAGGATTAGTCAGCACAACAGGCGGTAGAGATAAAAGCCTCGCAACTTCTGAAAGTTTGGGGCATAAATGGGTAAGGTGATCATCTGTGCAAAGCTTGCAGGGAAACTTCACTTTTCGCCTTCCTTTCTTGCCCTCACCAACATTATTATTCGACTTCTCATTATTACCGTTGTCCTAGGGTTTATTATTATTCTTACCACCCCTACGATTATTATTACATCCTTTCTTTGTATTCCCTCCTGGTTGTTGGTTACCATTTGGGTTGGTCGATGATTGCACAGAATGTACATCCTTCAACTAAGTTAGAGTGGAGGACACACATGAAGTTGGCCCTCCTATAGACTGGTTTAGAGACAAATCTTTCAAATGGCTTGTCACCGAGTCTGTAGATTTCACATTGGTGGAACCCACAATGCCATTGGCATGAGGCTTGAGCTTTTGTCTAGGTTCATAGTTTGACCTCAGTGCGTCTGGAATAATTTCGTGTAACATCCCAGACTAAGCATATAGAATATCTAATTGTTGGGCTTTAAAAATCACTTCTTCCTCGGATGTAACTCAGGTGTAGAAACATCCTTCGAAATATAAGGCAGTAGTGACTTGAGGAACCACTCTAGCAGGAATTCTGGGGGTATGCAGGTCTTGATCAACCTTTTCCATCTACGCCACTCCTAGATGTGATCCGAGATATGAGTAGCTTTGTCTTGACGTAAGGTCAACAAAAGTTCTAAGCCAGCATTGTAACAAACCAACAATTGGAATTGGTTGAGGAAGACTAAAACCATCTAATTAAAGGTTCTGTAAGTCCCCCTAGGTAGCTCGATATACCATTTTGTGGCGACCCCCGTAAGGGTGCGTTGAAAAAATCTTAACCAAATAGAATCATCGTTAAGTGAATTCAAAGAGCACCAAAGGTGAAAAGTAGTGACGTGATCACCAGGATCCTCACCATTCTTGCCTTCGAATTTTGGAATATCTGAAGGAAGCTTGGTGGGGACAGGGGGCCATGTCGGATCATGACACACAAGATCATTCATTAACTTAGACAAGTCTAGCAGATTGAGCATGGCCAGAAAAGGGAGATGGGGTTGCAGCATCTGTCCCCAAGCTCCCTAAAAAGATTGTTGTTGGGGAATCATATCCCATCCAAGGTTCTAGTAAGCACCATGGCTCTGTCTAGGATTGTAAGACCCTCCTCCAAATTGATTCATGAGGGGTTGGTTGGGCACCATTCCAGTAGGAATGTTCTGATGAGGGTTGTAAAAATTGCCCCCAGCCGGAGTGGCTCCGGGTTGGTGGTTGCCCAAGGTATGAAATTATCCTCCTCTGGGTGTGAATCTGAAGGATAAAGGTGGATTCGTCATGCCAAACGTGTTGTTTGGAATTGGTATAGAGGAGGTGGGTGTAAAGGATGGACCATAAGTAGAAGCATGTCTGCCAGGTTGGTTACTCCATCCAGAAGAATTAGGAACAAGATTAGACCCGGGGTTAAAAGGAGGAAAGCCTCTAACTGTAGGATTCGTTTGTGGGACATGAATACCACCAATCGAGAATGGAGTATGAGGAGGATTCGTGCCCCCAAGTCCAATACTAGTATTCAGACTTGACGTTGGGACAGAGGTAGAAAATTGCGATGTAAAATTCGGCATACCATAAGAAAAAGGACTAGAAGCCATAGGGATGGACTGAAAATTATAGCCCGACGAGTGACAAAGGGACCCAAAAGGGTTCATGGCTATAGTTTGAGTATTCACTATAGGATGGACAAGGGTGATGATAGACACCTCCAGCACGACAACCATTGTGGTTGAAGGTGTCGAAGGGGTATCATTAACTATAGTAGGTATGGGAGTTGAAGGACTCCCATTATCTTTCTGACTCGATTCAGTACTCATCCTTGTATGATCACAAGTCTGATAAGTGGAGGTTTGTGTACCACGTTTGATAACTTTGCGCCTCTTAGAAGGCAAAGACTCAAAATACAGTGGTAACTGTAACAAGCGGTGAGACCTTTGGGGAAGCTGGTCTGGCTCCACGATGACTCAAGACTCGAGATATAAAAAACAAATCCTAAGGCCAACTAGTAATCAAAGAGCACACAAACATAAAACAAAAGGCCAATATGCACACAAACATGATAAAGTGGTTGAAAGGGGCCTCCCTTTTTAAAGTAGGTATGCCTCACCCAAGAGGGGCCTGAGACTCCCTACTAAAGATCGGAGGTATCAGAATCAGTTATAAGGGCCCTCATGGGCTTCACAACCAGTCAGTCAAATCCCCCCTGAGAGGTAATCCTCCATAAAGGATGTGTGTTGCCTGACCCTTATCTGACCTAGGGTACCAACAGAATAACCCCAACAAGTAACATATGTGGTACCTATGTCAAGTAACTAAGAAACCATGATATAACCGATGCATAGGCAAACAATTGTAAGTTAGGTCCACCGTATGGGAAGGGTAACAAAGCTCGAAACCACAAAAGAACCGCCTCTCATAGAGGTAAAGGTACTAGCAAGATCCCCATATACGAATAGATCCCCAGAAATATATATGACACTAAGAAGGTATTGGGGGGATATCCACTCAACCAACCTCACATGACCTTGTTCTTAACTCTAGTGTAAGAGAAGCCTCTTGACGTCACCAATTATACAACGTATTTCACCACTCCCTTAGTCAGACACATATGCTAATTTAATAGCCTTGGAGAAGTTTGCTCACAAAATCCTATTCCAAGGCTCTAAATCCTAAGCTAGTTTGTGCACCCTAGAAAATAAAATCATTTCTAATCAATTTTAAATTATCAATGTTGCTTTTAGTGGCCTTGCTTACTCAAAAAAGGTGTGGTCATGAAACTAATGAAGTTATGACTCAACAAGAAAAGTAAATGAATATGAATAAAATGCAAAGTCCTAACTTCAGTTCCCAATAAATGATAAGCTTTTCCAAATGCAATTATCAATTTAATTCTACAATTCCAAATAAGATGCAATATTTCTATACATGTACTAAGATCAATGATAAGGACCCAAAATATCAAATGCCAACAATGCAAAATGCCTAATATTTTTGTATTTTCAATATAAAAGAATGAAAATTCAAGGATTGAACAACAACTTGATATAAAAAAATTATATTGTATATAAACAGAGACAAACCAAGTAGGATATCAAGAAGAAAACACCCAGCCCAAGATGTAAGGACAATCAAATGAAACGGATGATGAGAAAGACACCACCCAAAAATTCAACCAAAGGCTTTATATAATTCCACAGACACTCAACAGTCATAACAGAGACCCAAGAAGACTCAGCAACCATCAAAACTTACCCAACAAACATCAAACCCAAAAACCAAGTAGAAAAGGATGATGTACGTGACTGTTAAGGAGAAATGTGTGTATATATGCCTCTTGCAGAAGGACAACACACGTATGTACACGATTGTCAAGTAAAAACCCGTGTATATGTGTTAAAACACAGCCAGACTAAGGAGACGGCTAAGAAACTCATACTCATAATGAACAGAGGTTGTCAAGCAGTTAGGCAACAAGAAACTCAATATAAATGAGAGAAATCAAAGGAGAAAAACACTCCAAACCCTGAAAAGAAGATTATATCCCCAGTATGGTTGCCAGTTTTGTTACGAGGAAAATATCTCTATGGATAGGGGTACACCACAACAGACGGAAATGACTATAGAAATCAACTCTAATCTCAGGTATGTTATATAAACAAATATGCTAACAAGAAAAGATAAATAGCCTACCTCGTCCAGACATTCGATGAAGTCCACCGTTGAGCACTTGACTCAAAGCAATACACCTGCAACTTGTCCTCAACAACCAAGAAATGAAAGCATATGGTGATAATATAAAATGTTAGCACATTCAATAGCATAATCCATCAACATTCATAACAAATATGCCCATGGAATAACAATTCAAATATTTGCAAGATATTAATTGGACGAGAAAAGAGTATTTCTATTAAAATGTAATCAACATAAGTGAATGAATTACAAACTTCTGTGTCGGCATGGTTCTGAACCGAGAAACTAAGTCTCTTCCAGCTGGGCCTTCACCACTTCAATCCTCCACCAAAGGCAAGCTCATATAAGAGAGACAATGAGGTTCTCAATCATGTAGGGAAGATCTTGGGGGTTGAACAATGTGTTCAGACTTAAAAGGATAAAGGGATGCAAACTCAATATCAAGTGAATAATTTCTCTAGAGTAACTTTGCTCTCAAAGTTGAATTCTTCTCTTCTTTTCCACAGCTCAGATTTGGCCCATTTATAGCCTTCAAGTGGAACTGAAGGGCCGACTCAGAACATTTCCAGTATATGGAAGGTCAAGGATCATGGATCTCATGACGTGACATGGAAACCTGACACCATTTTTTAATGTTGGGCACAAAACCCGATGTACGCGGGTTGTAGTGGTGCAACCTACGTATACGCATGTTGTATAATAGGTAGGGCGCGTATATGTCGAAAAATATTGTTTTTAGCTCTGGGATTTGCAAAAAGGGACTTCAAGTCTGCATAGGGAAATTGAAAAGGGCCTTCTGAGCAAATTTGCATAAGGTGAGGCAAATCTTGTTGTAACAACCCCCTCTCTTATTTCGCCTTCTTCTTTTGAAGAATATGCCCTCCATGCCAAATACTTTATCGACTTATCTCATTTTTGTTGCATCGCCCTCTCTTTTCTGCACATTAGGCTCCTTCCTTTTACATCTTTTTATTCACATATTCCTTATCTTGTTGGTTTTTTCCTCCTCTTATCTATTTCCTTCAAATTTAATTATAATAAAAATATAACAATATAATTTCAAGGTCATGATATAGATAGACACCAAATTAATGTATGAGACCTCCTTGTTTATGGGCAAATGATCACCCCCATACAACTATTTGACTACTTAGTTTATGGAACTATGTACACCCCCCCATGAATTCGAACTTGTGACCCTTAAGAAAGAAACACATATTCTTAATCATTAGACCACTCAAACTTTACATTTTTTTTAATAAAACTATATTTAATTTTTAACAAAACATATTTTTACAATAAAACACACAACTTTAATTTAATTCTTATTTACATTAAAATTTATATTTATCATCCTTAATTTTAAACCCTCCTCCTCCTCTTTCTCGATCGTGACACTTGGAGATTTCGAGACGAGCATCATATCAAAAGTTAAACAAGTAAATGAGCTATCGCTTAATTGATTGATATGTCGACATTAAAGCATTTTGAAACAACATAACTCAATGAAATTGCGAGAATAATCTCTTGTGGCAGAATCTGACATTTCCACCTCAAATTGTTGCCACAACTCTTCAATTGTTGTGCAAAGAGACCAGTTGGGCATATTGTTATAAGATATGTTTTTAAATATAGTTTAAAACTATACTAACAACCTGCCAAATTCAATGTTTTGTTTCGTTGGTTGGCAACCGACTGGTCCGGTGGCTTTTTTAAATTTTGATTTTCCCAAACCCTAGCCCTTATTAGGCATCCGAGGGGTGCCATGTTGCACCCCATGATTGGTCCATGTGGCAGTCCTTTATTCGCTGGTCAAGACCCACTTAGCATTCTAGTGGCAGTCTAGTCAACATCTGCGTCAACACCACATCATTGACCCATTCAGCAAACACATCACCTGTCACGTCCTGTTGTACTGCCATGTGGCATCTGTATGGTGCCACGTGGCACATTTTTATTGGCCCAAGTGGACCTCAAAAGTGCCAAATCTTCATGACACATGGTAGCCTCTCGTGTTTCCACATCATCATGTTGACATCAACACTATGGACTGCCCTGTTTGACTTTTTCTCTGGTTTAACTGAAACTTTGATCGGTCGTAACTTCTTCATGCGAACTTGGTTTGAGGTGTCGTTTGCATCGTTGGAAATTTCTCAACGAACTCTTTGACTTGGTGCCATTTTTGCTGAGATTTGAGGACTTCAAATTTTTATCCTTTTGGATCATTCCCCCCCCACTAAGAAGCTTTTGGACCACCAAAATCCTTATCAATCAACAGATAGGTGAGGGAATTGCTCCCTCACTTTCCCCTTCTCAATCCACTGTGCTTTGCTTGGATGTGTGCCTTTAAGGCACACTCAAATATATGCAACATCACCTCGACATGAATTACTTGTCCTTCTATCCAGGATGATAGGTTCCTTTAACTCGTCCAAGTACTCAAGAGAAAATTAATCAACTGAAACACTCTCCCTTTGATCCATGATCATTGGAGGCTCATAAAGTTTTAGGTTCTCCCCATTCACAACTGAGTATCTCTGCATATATGGTGGTAGATCTAAGTGGAGCCAATCTTTTCTAAGATGGTGAAGGATCCATATCTTATGGGCTTGAGCTTCTTTCCTTCACCCTTCAACCTATCTGTGCTAATGTGCAACCATACTTGATCCCTTGCTTGGAATTGATCATCTACCCAATGCTTGTCATGCCTTTCCTTATATTGATCTTGGCTCTTTTCCAATTGTTCTTGGACTATCTGGTTTACTTGTTGAATCCTCTGGATGAACTTGCGGGCTTTGTCTTCATCTCTTTGTTCACTTGATTCTAACTCTTTCCCAAATGTTAGGTCCAAGGGAGTCTTAGGTAGATACCCAAAACATTTCTCAAATGGTGAACTCTGGGTGGAAGAGTGCAATGCTCTATTGTAGGCATGTTGGACATAGTGCAATTGTTCATCCCAAAGTTTAGGATGTTTGTTGCAATACCCTCGAAGCAAATGAACCATTGTTCCGTTGACCACCTTTGTTTGTCTATCGGTATGTGGATGGAAATCAATGCTCCTCTTCAACTTGGTGTCCATGAGTTGTCGTAAACTTGTCCAAAATTCCCCTAAAAATCAAGAATCTCGATTGGAGATAATGGACGTGGGCAACCCAAAATGAACCCATACATGTTGGAAGAACAAGTGAGCAGCTTGTTCAATTGTGACCTGCTTTTTACATGGCATCGAGATACACATCTTTCTAAACCTATCCACCACCACATACAAGTAGTCATGACACCTCCTAGACATAGGTAACCCTCCTACAAAATCCGAAGGAACATGAAGTGGTGTGTACAACCCCAATTTTCTATTAGTGGGCTTACAAGTTGAGTACAAAACACACCCCTTTACATATCTGGTTATAATTTATTTCATTCGAGGCCAATAACAAAACCTCTACAAATGTGATACAATCTTGCCTACCCCAAAATGCCCAGATATTAGAGAAGTGTGAGCTTCCTTGATTATATGCACTCTTTCATTTGTAGGAATACAAAGCTTGCCCAAATGGTAGAGTAGTTTATCTTGCAGATGAAAATTCTACACCTGCGAACCATGGGTTAGCCTCTCATAAACATCTTTGAAATATTCATCATTAGCATAGGAGGTCGAGAAAGCATATTCACAACATTGTTGTTTATGCCTTTCTTGTATCTGATAATTAGATGGAATTGTTGCAAGAATCCCATCCACCTGTAGTGTCTTTCCTGTTGAAGCTTGGTTTGTGACTGGAGGTACTATAAGGGTTGGTGATCAGTTTGTATGATCGTTTCCTTCCCCATAAAGTAATGTTCCCATTTGTTCACACTTTGTACCAATGCATACAGTTCTTTGTCGTATGTAGGATAATTACAAACAACCTTAGAAAAAGTTTCAGAATGAAAGAAAATGGGCGTATGTTGTTGCATCAGGACTACTCTCATGGGATATGCACTAGCATCTATCTCAATCTCGAACGGTTGTTGTAGGTCAGGTAGAGCTAGCACTAGTGCGGTGCTGATATTTTCTTTCAAAGTGTCGAAGGATTTCTAGTGTCTTCCTCCCCACTGGAAGACCTGCTTCACAATGGTTAAGGCATGAAAATGAGATGCAATATAGGAGAAGTTAGAAATGAACTTTATCAAGTATTGAACTGCCCCTAAGAAGCTTCTAAATTATGTAGTTGATTTTGGCTTAGGCCAATTTAAAATAACTTCAACTTTGGAGGGATCTATCTTTAGTTGACCACCTCCTACAATATGACCCAAGTAAACCAATGAGGTTTTGCCATAGTCATACTTTGACAATTTTACATACAACTTTTCTCTTTTAAGGACATCTAATACTTGCTTTACATGCATTACATGTTCATCCAAAGTCTTACTGAATACACAAATGTCATTTAAGTAAATAATCACAAATTCATCTATGAAAGGCCTAAAAACATCATTCATAACACGCATGAATGTCATTGGGGCATTACAAATCCCAAATGGCAATACCAATCATCAAATAGACCTTGTTTTGTCTTCAAGGCAATCTTCCACACGTCTCCTTCTGCAAATCTAACTTGGTGGTAACCGCTCCTCAAATCCAACTTAGAGAAGTACACTACATTCTTCAGTTGATCCAACAAGTCATCTATACAAGGCAAGGGGTAACGGTTTGATCTGGGATCTTTTCATCTGGTGACTTATTAAAGAATTGTATTAAATGAGCATAAACTAAAGTGCACCAAAAAGAATGAAAAACTCAAAAGGAAAGAGTCATAAGCATCAAATGTAAACACAAACAACCTGATAATGAAGTTCGTCCCTGGTGGACTACGTCTCTGGGTCCTACTCTCAAATGGGTAGGCCTTTTTATTAACTCCTCAAAAGAATTGGGAAAAATACATAAGTATACCTCATTCTAGAGTTAAGCTACATAAGTGTTTCTCAGATCATAAAACAAACATCACCACTATGTTCGTGGTGTCAAATTACCTAAAAATGATTGTCTCCACGCCTCGATATGAGTCTGACACTTTCGGGCCCAAGAGACAATCTTGTCTCGGTTTTTGTGCCCACACCTGCAACAATTAATGGAATCTGTCTCAAATTTTGTGCCTCTATCCATATAGTTATGCCCTTGGTCTCTTGCTCCCTCCCCATACACTGGCAAAAACTCCTTTATATAACAAAATGTGGGCAATTGTGTAATAAAGGGACCATTGGTGCATTGGTCGGTGGATGTTATATTAATCCATTGGTTAGGAGGATATTTTGGGGTCGAACCAGCAGACTCCCATTTCTTTTGGTGTATT
This sequence comes from Picea engelmannii, assembly GCA_009831015.1. Taxonomy (NCBI): domain Eukaryota; kingdom Viridiplantae; phylum Streptophyta; class Pinopsida; order Pinales; family Pinaceae; genus Picea; species Picea engelmannii. The sequence continues at coordinate 22,188 of WSFP011419010.1, forward strand.
GTTATATAGTTGGTGAAATATGCCACTAAAATGGCGGACCGACTAGTTTAGCAGTGGATCGATTTGTTATAATGAGCAGATATTTTGGCAAAATAGACCACCAATTCTGGTGGAACCGCCGCCATATTTGGCAGTCTTTTATTAATATATATATATATATATATATATATATATATATATATATATATATATATTAACAATTTGGTTGTTGGGCGTCATTGGGAATCCGCCCACTACTACGTGGCAGCCCATGACTGAGCCACGTGGCACCCAAACATTGGCCCACGTCACCTCTTTGTATAATTACCCTTCCACATGTTGTACGGATGCCACATCAGCCTTCCACGTATTGTACGAATGGCACGTCACCCTGCCACGTATTGTACGAATGCCTCATGTCCTATACAGACTACCACGTGGCACATTTTCATTGGTCCACATGTCGACCTAAAAAGTCCAAAAATGAGTGACACGTGGTAGCCTCTGGTGCTGCCACATCATCATGCTAATTTCATCATGACATGTGTCGCCCTTTGCGCTTGCCACATATGTTTTACGGACGATGACTTCATCAGTACTATTGTTGATGTCAGCAGTGCAAATGTTGACTCATCCCTACTGACTGGGCTAGGTTGACCAAAACTTTTACCGTGAATATCTTTCGATCCGTAACTCCAATTGACGAGTCATTTGCACTATTATAAATATTGTGATGCGCTCTTCCCGATAATTTCATTTTTACTGAGTTTTGGGAACTTTGAATTTTTTCCCTTTCTCTGTCTGTTGAAGCCATTCTGAGCATCTTGAGTTGCCTCTGCGATTTATGAGTTGTTCTTAGCCTTATCTAGAACACATTACACACCCCTTTCTATTAGTGGGCTTCTTGATCTCCTCATTCTCGAGCACAAACATCCTGTACATGCCAATTTTTGGTAAGGAAACATCTTGGTGCAACTATATTTCATCTTGGATCTCCCTCTTGGGAGGCAATCTGTTTGGCTCCTGAAAAACTTCATCATAGTTAGAAATAACATCAATCATTTCATCTTTATGAGAAGGATCACAATCATCAAAAGCATTA
>WSFP011419011.1:0-23267 GCA_009831015.1 Picea engelmannii
TTGGAAAAAGGGAAAAAGGATAAAAAATAACTCATTGAAGAATTAGAACACTGTAGGTTGAGTTAGGAGTTAACCTAAGGGTTAAAATAACTCAATAGGGAAATAGAATGGAAGTATAAAGGAAAGTCTAGGGCACACCTTTCATTCATCTTGGATTTTGGTATTTTCTTATTGAGCTCTTGAGCACACAGTTTTGAGGGTTTTGAGATTACAAAACCTAGAGAACAACTCAGTGGTGAAATATTCCACTCATCTTGTTCTAATCTTGGTATCAGGGATGGAATACTCCACCCGCACCATTCTACACTCATCACAGGTTCCATCATCGATTCAGGAGGGTAGCAGGACTGTACCATTCAGGGTTTTCCAGCAGGGGCGCACCATTGCATAAGGAGAAGTTCGATCCAACATTGTGAGAGAGCCTTGAGACATTCTAGCACTTGGGTTTTTCTTGTAGGACCTTGCTCATTAGTTTGGAGGTATTTTGGAGGAGTTACTTAGGCCATATTATTAGCTACATATTTGGGACGAATTTGAGAGAAGGAGGACGTTTTGGTGATTCAGATACTCTCAGATCTAGGGGGTTATACCTTAGATCTGATTGTGAGACTTCTCCATGTGACTTGTGGCAGCCTGATCTATCATCATAGAGAGTTTTAGGGGTTTTGGAGGCTTCCTTTATCCAAGCCAAATTATTGGCACTTTAAGGTTTCAGGAGGGCGCAGTCTTGATTAGGGTTTCAACAGTTTGGAGGAGAAAGACTCAGCATTTGGGCTTCATACTTTAGGAAGGGATTTCCCTTTCCCTGATCTATCTTTTGGTGGAGTTTGGTATCACTTGGATGTGTTCTTTAGCTGGGACGGAACCTTGGCCTTCTCATCCATCCAGCAAGACGTGCCAACAGCTAGGGGGGTTGGACGTAACCCTAGCTCTTTTGTATTTGGTCCTTCATTTTATCTTCAACGTTTGGAGGCTTATTGGGTATTTTCCGGAGAATTTTGTAGCAACTCATATCTGTTATCTTGGAGCCATATGATGTTATTCCAGATTTGCTTCTATATTGTATCAGGTTCTTACTCTTCTTAATAAAAAGGTCAGATCCGTGCTTTGGAGTTCCATATCTTGTGTATTGATTATACCTTGCATAATATTGAGTATATCTTCATGAATTGTGATGAATAACTGAAAATAACCATAAGGCCAAAATTTAAGAGGCCAACCTGCATACACAAACGAAAAAACAGTTAATTCAGAGGTTAGCTAAAGTTCCCAAGCGAAAAAATTGGCTTGGGAACATTACAAAGGAGGAAAAAATTAAATGCAAGATCCTCTTGAATTCAAATCTCAAAGAAACTAAAATAAATTATAACAACACTATAATATAATATTCATCATAATACAGTCATAACAATCCATGTGAATCAGTCAATCATGAACTCTCTCAGTATCATAGGCAAATAAGATGTAGCAAGAAAGATGACTTAGATTAACCAAGATGTCTCAAAAAGCAAATACATAACCAGAGAACCAGTGTTCTTCATAAATATATTACAAATGCTGGGAGCCTAGCACTTCTCATTTCAAATCTCCCAAATCTCATTTCCCTGAAGGCTTGGATCAACTCCCACCTTTCCCCTTTAAGATCAATGACTCGTATTCACTTCGGGGCCTTTTGTTATAGCGCTGAATTTCGAGCAACTTTCGGATTCCGAACACCCATGAACCATCGATCTGAACTCCTCCTAGAATCCTAGACGTTGAAAACTGAGCCCGTCAGTTTGTATTTTAAGCCCGAAATGAGCTGCTCTACATGCTGCGCTCGGACGCTTCCTGTGCAGACCACGAACTCAGATGACCTGCTACCCTTGACAACTATATGTGATAACACATTCATCATGATCGAAATCAAAGCTTTGATAATTTTGGATATCAGTTAGAACCAACCGGGTAAGTATTTGAAAAACCTTTTTTTTAAATCTATTTCACTATAGTGTTTCTTTTCTAGTTAAATTGAATGGAGATGTCATTTATGTATTATTTGATAGACTTTGTTACATGTTAAATAGATTAAAGAATATTTTTCATCAATAGGAAATTGTGTGAAGTAGTAATTTTAGTCAATTTTAGTATCATTTTTATACAGACAACATGCCTCCTAAGAGATCATCTTCCAGAACTCTTAAACAATCACCAAAGAGAAAGAATCATATTGTCGAGCCTCTAGAGAAAATTGATAGTGATATGGAGATTACCCCCAAACAATTCACATCGGTCATTCAATTAACCAAACCAAAAATTGAGCCAGTACACCCCATCTTTAAAGACACAAAACCTCTAATCAAAGCTCAAATTTATATTCCTAGTTGGGGTGAAGTTTATAAAAGATTTAGAGAATATGACTATCTTGACATATTTCCACCCAATGACTTACTATGTCTAATGTAGATGATATGGTGTTTTCAAAGATCAAAAGGTCACACTTACACATTGTTGTTGCAAGGACCCCAATTATGCCATGTTCATAGGCTATTGAGTGGGTGATTAAACATACAAAAATTGATAATAGAACTATGATAGATGATGAAGGTGGATTTATAACCTCTTATCATGCATTAGAACTTGTTATAACCCTAAATTGCACCATACATGCATACTTGACATCAGGCCATCTTACTTGCTATTTTTGTCAAGCCATCACCGAGCAAATCTTCTTAAAAACACTATTTTTAAAGATGTACGCTATCTGCACCACTACTACCCATGTATGTACGTTATCTGCACCATTACTGCCCACGTACATACTCTAGCTGCACCATTACAACATGCGTATGCTCACAAAAGTTGCAAAAATTAAAAAGTTGCAAGGAATTTGTTGAGATTACGGGTTATTGGGTACTTTTCAAATTGTCCCATCGCCTATAGCCCGTCACCCAACCGAATAACCATCATTTTGTCATGTAAAAGGAGGTGTTGGTGTGTCATTCAAAGGAGAATCATAAGAACAATGAAACTCTACCCATTTCACTTTCCCCCCTTGCCCCAAGAATTTGCAGCCACATTGTGATTTTTGAGCCATAATTCCCTATTCTTGCCTTTTTCCTCATTCATAAGCCTATGCCCATTCTCTAGAGAGAAGAGTGAGAGGAGAAGGATACGTGGAAGCAGTTGGAGCTTGATGAAGAGAAGCCCGGACAAGGTTCGAGGAGCAATCACCAATCTCATTTGTAAGTGACTTTGTAAGATTAATATAAAGAAGTACTTTTTCCGTCCCGCCATATGATGTGTTCAATATTTATGTTTGATTTACGTTTCATTATGACATCTAACCCACTAATTCATATATAAGATACATGTTCATAGTTTATTGTTTGTCTTTTGGTGAATGTAGGTCAGCCTTGGGAGGATATTTGCAGTCGAGGAACCACCGAACGCAAAAGGATCGACATCGGACGCGGAGTTCAAGGTAGAGTTACCAGATCATTATAATTTGTATTTTATGCATGAATGTGGGGTATTGTCGAGGTAGTTGTTAAAAGTAGGAGACTTTAGACAGTTAGCTCTGCCTTCACATTGAACCCTAGTGTATTCCATAGGGTTTTTTTCCCGCTATAACAGAACTTTAAAAATATTATAGACTTCATTGAACTAAGAAGTACATGATAATTGGCTTTGCTGAAAATTTTCATCAAGACAGTGAGATCGAAAATATTCTAGCAAGCTGGTGGGTGAATAAAAGATTTTTTGGGGAAAATGATGGCATCTACACAATGATCAATCTAAGGGATCCATACATTTATGCTATGGTACTAATGTGTAGACTATATGGAGAGACTAACTGTATTCATTTCAAATATGCATGGATTCATATAGTCCACATTGTTATTACCATAGGATCAATTTTCGATTGGGAAACTATCTTATCCCATTATTTGAATAAAGAAATTGAGAGGGGAAAAAAGTCCAATTATGAAACCGACACACAGAAATAGTGTTGGTGGCACAAGAAGTACCTAACACCCAACTAAGTCTTATTATAATAATAATAACAATAATCTTATTTTAAGGTCGTGGCCAATCCAGACACCAAATTGGTGTATGAGACCCCCTTGTTTGTGGGACAAGGGATCCCCTCTACCCAACGATTTTACTGGTAAAGTCTACAGAGGTATACATACCCTACCACCCTCTAGATTTGAACTTGTGATGTCTTAGGAGGAATCACATGTTCTTAACCATTAGGCCCACTCAGGCTACAATTAGAATATGAGAACTATTGGCTCAATTTACAACTTGGCCAGAGTCACACGACTCACCTCAACTCACCAAGACACTCATACATAGTTTCGTCACACCAAGATTCTCTATCATAACCACCTTCACAACATTTGTGGTGTCCCCCAGACATGCTCCCTACCACAGACTTGTCACAGTCTTCACCAAGTTAAAAATGACTTTGGTTCTGCCTCATAACATGCCTCCCACAGACCTGTGTTCAGACTTCCCCAAACTCTCCTTGTGTGTCCCACCCTTGGGTTCTTCTATTCCATCTTCACAAATATGCCTCAGTTTTTCCTTGCCTCAGAACTTTGCCTGAGTCTCTTAACTTGTTATCTATGCCTTCTTGCTCATTTTCCTTCCTTGGTTGTGCTCTCTTGTGCTCTTATATGGACTCCAAATGTCACCTTTGTGAATCTTCGCATCCTTTGGGTGTACCACGTCCCTTCGCGAACCATTGCATCCAAATGAACCAATGTGCCCCTTCATAGACCTGATGCACCCAAATGAGCATGTGCACACATCAACTCTCGCATCTCTTGGACCGACACACCCCATCCTTGGGCGCACGCCCCTTGTATTGTGCTATTCCTTATGTCAATCGACATTAATCTTCATGGGTGTGTCGATGGGGTCATCTAACCTCTCCAATGTGCCCATGCTACCAAGGGTAGGAGGGTCCACTCCTTGGGAAAGCGCCCAAGTATCCCTAGCCTTGACCAAACACAACCCAAGTCTCCATCAACTGTTTGCAAGGCAAGTAAGGTGTGTGCCCCCTTGATGCCTCACATCACCATCATGCGTCCAAGGTGCTCCTGCCCACACCCACATGTCTTTGTTCGTCCAACCGATCACATTGCCCTTGTGTTCTCTTTCCTGAATCATCCTCAAGTCTGCGCAAGGAGTGTGCATGCTCAATGTGTGTTATGGGAGACTTTATATCCTCCCCCACTCCAATTTGTAGTCATCGTTGACAACATCTAACAATCTCCATGGTGCCTCTACCCTGTCTCCAAATCTAGTTACCAAAGTCAGACCAAGCGTAGTGGGGAACACATATAGAGGACTTGTCTTTGGATTTTGTTGATCGCATTTGCCACGGATCTTCGTGGGTCTCGAATCCATTCAAGGTCCTCAGTCATCTTCCAGAACACTTGCTTTTGATACCCTTGATAGGTTTTGGGGTAGATACCCTGCGCATTGTGGTCCACCCGACTGTCGACTGTACCTGCCTAGTAATTGTTCACGAGCTGGAAACCTAGTTGCCTTTACTTTAGGGACTTACATAGGTGACTGTGGGGGTATACCGTGGTACCTAGGGAAGACATCGGGCTACGCTTTGAAGAGTATACCCAGAGGGTGCTTCCGTGTTCGAGTTGCATTTGCATCGGTAAGTTTCTCTAGTGTTGGCTTGTGTAACTGTTCTTCCAACTAGTTAGTGGTTTGGTTGCTTTATCTCTAGGAACTTTGCTAGTGTGTGTTTGGTCTTCAACGTTAGAAAACCTTAGTGTCGCTGATCTTCTCCCACAGTGGAAGATCAAGAGCCTCATTGGTCGCAAATTCTTTTGGGCCTACCGCCAGTTAATTTGGAGCCACCACCACCACCGTGAAGGAAAAGACTTGACCAGGAAGGGTCATTTGATGTGACCGGGCCACAAGAAATTGTACCCGAGACAACTTCGAGAGGAGAACACTCATATCCAGAGGAACCAACTATTTCTGACCTTGGAGTAGAATCTCTCGGTGCATACAACCCTTTGATCACTAACTTGTTGGTGCCACTTTTGATATAGCTTGCCCCTCCAAGGGTAACGCATCATGAGCGTTAGATAGTCCTGCAAGCAACGATGGAAGAAAATGCTGCTACTTCATCAGGGAGTCATCATACTCCCTCTACGACTGCCACTACTGAGGGCGTTACGCCTCCTAACTCACCTTCGCAGGTCTGGACCACTATGGTCTCGACCACCTCTACCTCGAGCAGTGGTTTGATTCCGTCTATGGTGGATACCACTGCATCGTTTACACAGAGTGTGACAGGCCCTCCATTTTCATACGGGATGCCCAACTTTGATAAGAACTTGGTCCTCACCTACTCCATGCTACAGACCATGGGTCTAGGGCCAGAGAGCTCAAATTATCCTCTGCAAGGGTCCATGGGGGGCACCTCAACCCCCTACAATGCCTTCCCTTACGACGGAGGTCACATACCTCCTTCGTCCCCCTCGCTCGGCAGTGCTTCTCAACAACCCGCTTGGCCGAACATGAACTACAACTTGTTCGGAGCCGGTAGTCAAGGACCTTCTTCCAATATCACATTGGTGGGTTCTTTTCTATTCTCTTTGTTCAACGCGTTTGGTAACAACGCATTCTCGTCAGATACTGTCTCGGCCGAGGGAAACGCTAGTTTTGGATCACAAAATCCTATGCAGGGTACTATTCCTGCACAGGGGGAAAACACTTCTCAAGGACCCTGAAATCCGTGGCAGGGATCATTTCCCTCATCGGGGATGTCGACCGGGAGTAACCCCTTCCATGGTCAATGGAACCCCGGGCAAGGATCAATACCTATGCTCGTCGGATCGGCAGGGGGAAACCCTTTCCATAACCTTGGGAACAAAACGTCGAAATAAATCCCTTGTTATCCCTCAATGTCCTACTACGAAAGTCAGTGGATGACGTCTCAACAAGCATAGTATCCGAATGCTATCCTAGGCCATAGTTTTTACCAGAACCTAGGCCAGCAACCTAACTTTTCCTGCCAACCTGGTGCCAGCCGAATTCCAAACTCCTTTCCTCCTATACATACTCAACAACCCAAGCTACCTTTTATGGCGACGTTGCATTCACCAGACTTGTCAAGATTGTTGAATGACCCAATCTGTCACGATCCACGTTGGCCTCCTATGTCGACCAAGTTTCCCTCGGACATTCCAAAGTTTGAAGGTAAGCCTAATGAATATCTAGACGATCATGTGACCACCTTTCACTTATGGTGCTCGTCCAATTCATTGAGAGACAACTCCATCCAGTTGCATCTGTTTCAACGCACTCTTATCGAGAGTGCTATGAAATGGTACATGGAGCTTGACCACTCAAGATACTCTACTTTTGGTGAATTGGAAATGTTTTTTTTAAACCATTTTCAATTACCTGTGAGATATGATGCCATGACCGAATTGTTGGCCAATTTTGAGCAAACAAAGGCTGATCATATCTCAGATCACATACGGGAATGGCGACATCGAAAGAGTTTGATTAAAGTATCAGTCCCACCGGCTTTCCTGCTAGAGTGGTTCATTAAGTCTGTGGTACCTCAGTTATACAAGGATGTCACAATGTCATGAGTGTTTTCCAAGGAAGAGGTGATATTGAGAGCTCAACAACTTGAGCTAATATAATCTCAGTTTGGTTTACTTTACGAAGTTTTGCTAGATGCTCCAGGGTCTATTCTTGACAGGACCAGAAAGAAGTCTGGACCACATGCCGATGGTATCGTTGGTTCAGCACAAGCAAATCCCATTGATCAGCTGTCGAATCAATTGCAACAATTTTCGATACAGCAGACAATGACCAACCAAAGCACTGGTTCGACTACCCCCCCTATTCAAACGTCAGATGTACATAGTGTGCAATCGACAAACCTAAAGGCCAACCAATAGGCTGACGGAAAGAAGAAACAACAAAAGAAGGGTAAGGGGGATAAGAAACTCACCAATAATGTTGGTGGGGGAAACACAGAAAAAATAAAGTCGAAGTATCCATGTAACCTTTGCACGGAAGACCATCTGACTCACCTGTGCCCTCGGCTTGTGGAGGCCCAAAGTTATTGGCACAATAATAGCCTGCCGTGTTAACGAACCCATTTCCACATGGGAAAAATTTAACTCAAGCATCTGTGAACGCGGATGGGGGAAGTCAGGGACCCCCTTTGTCATTTAGTAATCCCTCGACCTCGAATGTTTATATGTTGAAAGGTGATGCCCATATAGCGACTAGGACACACAATTACAGAAATCCAAACACTTCTTAGAAGGGTAAAGAAGCCAAAAACCCATCTGTTCCTCTCTAGATCGAGAAGACGTTGGGAGAAACAATGACACACATCTCGAAAGGGGTGTTCAAGAAAGCTTCCCACAATCCAAACACGAGGGCTGCCCAAAATTACTCTGTGGTGGAGGATTTGTCATAAACCCCTTGCGTAATGTCTGCTTTGGAGGTCCTCCAGAGCTGCCCTTCGCATAGAAAGGCTCTGTTAACTACCTTAGGATCCACTGAGACTTGTAATATGGGAACGATCATGCTTGATACGACCAACTTGAAACCTCGTCTTTCATACCATGTCGTGTTTCAGATAGTAGTGGCTTACACCACAAAATATTTTATCCGGAACATTTTCCGCATGGTGGTTGATGAGGGCACCTCGACATGCATGATGTCATTGGTGTGTTGGGAGGCCATTGCCCAACCCGTTTTGTCTCCGTCACCTACTCTTCTCACCACTTTCGATGGTCGCTCGTTCAGACCACATGGAATCATTCCTTCTTTTGCCGTGCAGCTAGGAGGAAAGACCGTGTGCGTCGAAGTTGAAGTGGTCGATGCGCCTCTCGACTATAACCTCTTGTTAGGAAGGAGTTGGACCTATGCTATGCATGCAATGGTTGCCACAGTTTTTTGGGTCTTGTTGTTTCCACACGAGGGCCAGATTGTGTCCATTGATCAATTGTCTTTCTCTCATCCTAACCCTTCATCGGGGGCATCCACGGTCCCAATGATTGATAATCCATAGCCAGACATCGTCAATATAGGGGTTGTTTTGTGCCCGCCTTTGATGGGTACTTTCAATTACACACCTCCATCCAATGATGTCAAGTTCATATTGGTTGTCCCCGACCAGCCTAAGGCTGAAATATTTCAAGTTTCGTCGTTCCGTACGACTCACTTTAACAATTCATGGACTCTTCCTTCCCCATCAACCATGATGGAAGGGACAGAGCATCATGGCATGGCCATGCCTTTGTTCCCGACAGAGGTTGCATACTCTATAGTCCTGCAAGCTTCTAGCGATCCCGATCTGACTCCCACACAAGAGTTAGATCCAGTTTTCGAGCCTTCCTGGGCTCAAGGTTCACTCTCCACTGCCAATTCCTTAGACTTGGTCTTTCCCTCTGACGAGGCAATTATAGAGGCATTGAATAGTCCAGACAAACCCTGGGATGATCTACATCACAGATCTTATTTTCTCTCGGAGTTAGGAAGAATTGAGGCCAGTGAATTTGTATTGACTATGACTGGAGATAGGTCTTGTCCTATCAATCCTTTGGCTACGAACGTAGATTATGCCGAAGGTAATATGGAAACCATTGCTAAAATGATACCTATTGATATCTCCAGAACCCCAAGCATCGTGGGGAATGTCTTTGTCGGAGTAGACTATTCCCCTGAGGAGATTCAAATCTATACTGATTTATTTAAAGAATTATGCGACGTTTTTGCCTGGTCTTACGAGGAAATTCCAGGCATTGATCCAAGAATCGTCGAACATGAAATAACGACTTACCCTGACGCCAAGAAAGTCCGGCAGAAGCTTCGTCCGGTTAACATTCAGAAAGCAAGAGCTATTAAGGATGAAGTAGAGAAACTACTCAAAGATGGTTTCATCTACCCCGTTCAATTGACTCAATGGGTGTCAAATCCTGTTTTGGTCAACAAAAAGAAGGGAACGATTCATGTATGTACGTACTTCAGTGATTTGAATAAGGCTTGTCCAAAGGATAATTTCCCCACCCCATTCATTGACCAGATCATCGATGAATGTGCAGGCTATGAGGTCTTTTCTTTCATGGATGGTTTTTTGGGATACAATCAGATACAGATTAAGCCTGAAGACCAACATAAAACAACTTTTATCTGTCCATGGGGTACATTTGCTTATCAGAAGATGCCCTTTGGCCTGAAAAAATGCTGGTGCCACTTTTCAGAGAGCCATGTCTTTTTCTTTCCACGATCTCAAACACATAGTTGAGGCTTATCTTGATGATTTAGCACCACGATCCTGTAAGAGAGCTAATCATCCCACACATCTCTGACTTATCTTTGAGCGATGTCGCTACTATCGGATTCACTTGAATCCTAACAAATGCATTTTTTGCGAGACGTCAGGTCATCTTTTAGGTTTTATAGTTTCAACAACATGGATCATGGTCGATCCCCTAAAGGTTGAGGTGATAGTTCAATTGCCTCCCCTGTGCACAGTTCTTTAGCTTCAGAGTTTACAGTGGAAAGCCAATTTTCTTCGGCATTTTGTCACAAACTATGCCGAGATCACAAAAGGGTTTATGCATCTACTGAAGAAGGGCATTCCTTTCCATTGGGACGAATCCTCTCAACGCTCTTTCGAAGCGTTGAAACGTGTCCTCACATCTACCCCTCTACTCCGACCCCCCAATTATAATAAATATTTATTATTGTACTTGGCTGCTACAGAGTCCACCATCGGTATGGTCTTGGTTCAAGAGGACGATCTGCTTGAAGAGCATGTGATTTATTACCTAAGATGAGACCTGGTTGGACCAAAACTCAACTACTCCCACGTAGAAAAAATTGTGTTGGCAGCAGTACATGCTGTCCAGCGGTTCCGTCATTATTTCCTGTTCTGCAAGGCCACTGTCATTACCGTGGTGAATCCATTTCAATATGTGTTGACATGATGCATCATCGACGAAAATATCAGTAGATGGATAGTTATCCTCCAGGAATTTGACTTGGATTTTGTTTCAGAAAAATTTGAAAAATCGTTGGTCTTTGCGGAACTTATCTCGAAACTTCCGGCCGAGTCAGGTAATGTTACGCCCGAAGAATCACCGATTAAAGGAGATCTTTTTCTGATTTCATCCTCGGACCCCTGGTATGGAGATATACTAGTCTATCTCCAAACTTTGAAGTGCCCCGCCTCTGCTTCTCGTGATGAACGTCAACATATACGCCATCAGACAAAGAACTATCTCATACTCGAGGACACTTTGTATCGTCGAGGTGTAGATTGCATCCTTCGCCGGTGTCTCATTCATGAAGAAGAGAAACTTGCTGTTAACAATTACCACACTGGATCATGTGGTGGTCATTTGTCTGGGTTGGAAAAAACCCAAAAGATTCTATGAGTCGGTTGCTTTTGGATGAAGTTAATCAAGGATTCCTTTGAATTGGTCAAGAAGTGCCACCCGTGTCAGATATTCTCTCGGAAGATGAGGGCACATCCCGCTCCTATGTTTCCCGTCATTACAGTTGGCCCCTTCACTAAGTGGGGTATTGATTATACTACATGCCACCCCCCTTCAGCCAGGGGGCACAGTTATACCATCATAAGAGTAGAATACTTCACAAAGTGGGTTGAAGCTATGCCAACGTTCAAATATGATGGCGATACAACAACTCTCTTTTTGTTCAATCAGATAATAGCAAGATTCGACATCTCGAAGGAGATTTTCATTGACCATGGCAACCACTTTCATAACAAAATGATGTCCGAGTTAACGTCAAATCTTGGGTTGAGGCAAGAGCATTTGTCACCTTACCACCCACAAGTGAATGGTTAGGTGGAATTTGTGAATAAGTCCCTCAAGACTATTTTGCAGCGAACGATCAATTCGGCCAAGTCAAATTGGAATTTGATGTTGTACTCATCATTGTGGGCCTAACGAACGTTTGTAAAGACTGCAACCAGTTTCTCACCTTTTCAACTCGTTTACGGGCTGGAAGCGGTCTTGCCAATAGAGTGCCAAATCCCATCTCTAAAGTTGGCAGTACAGTTATTGCCAGACACTTCACCGCTTGAGGAACACTTATTATATCTCGAGCAACTCGATGAGAAACATCGTGACGTAGCCTTGGCCAACAAGGCCACAAGAAAAAAATCAAGTATCAATATGATCAGTCCGTTCATCCTCAAATTTTCTCTAAAGGTGATCTTGTCCTGGTCTATGACCAAGATAAGGATCCCCTGGGGGCAGGCAAGTTCAAACCCATGTGGTTCAGACCTTTTATTGTGAATGAAGTATTAAAGAAGGGTGCTTATCGTCTGGTTGACTTCGAAGGGAAATATTTGGCAGAGCCTAGAAATGGGCTCTACCTAAAGAAGTATTACTCGTAGGTGGGTCGCCTTGGGTGACTTCTTGTATATATGTATAGTTCTTATACAATTTAGTTTTGTCTTTTCGTTTTATGGATGTGTAGTTTTTGATATCATCTTTTTCACTGTGGAAGATGTCAAGTGAATCAGAGGTGTTCGTTGGGTTCGTGGATGGTGCTAGCCGACACACTCGGAGGCTTGCTTCCGCAGCTTGGGTGATCTTCACACCTTAGGGCCAGTTGCTATCTTCTGGAGGTATCTGTTTAGGTGATGCCACAAACAATGTTTCCAAATAAAACACAATAATAGAGTTGCTTCGTGACACTTTTCCGTATGGTATCTCTCATCTCCGGATCTATTTAGATGCACAACTGGCTGTGTCCTATTTAAATGGGGTTTATTGTGTTTATGATCCTACTCTACACCGATGATTCCTTATTGTACGTCTCTTATAACGAGGCTTTGATTACATTACGCATATCCATGTTCCTAGGAGATTGAATCAAATCACGGATACTCTAGCTAATCATGTATTAGATTGGCATATTGCACACACGTAAGAAAAATCACACACATACACATGTAAATACATTTGTAAATAAATGTAACCCATAAGACTTAAAAGATGTAAATACACATATATATCTATATATAAAAAAGTTTCAGAGTACATAGGTGGGCACAAGCGCCTAAAAAACATGTCCAGTATACATCAAGGGGTTTATGCCCTAAAAAATATACAAAGAGTGCCCTTGGCACATAAGTGGTCCACCCTAAAGCTAAGCACGGGGCCTATTGGCCTTGCCATAGTGAACTACAACGTTTTCCAAACGTCGAAAAAGTTAGACCCAGGTCCATGGAAACCCAACAACATGAGGATGCATAGATGGCGGGAGATCCTCAATCTCAACCATGGGCACAATACAGGTGAGTGCAGTCAGGATCCACTGCAATCGTCTCAATACTTTCTCAGTGTTTCCAGCTGGAGGTCCCCCTGCTGCTGCTACTGGCCCAACGACCGCTCCTAATACTGCCTCTGGTCGAGGACGCCGCCTGCTCTGCGCAAAGTCTGCTGGACACACTGGTTCCAAATCTGTACATAACAAATACATAGTTGTCAGATACTCCGGTACACATAAAAATGATATATATAAAAAATAAACTAATTTTTTATTTTTATTTTTTAAAAGCAACCGTACCTATCTCTCCTTGCTCTGCTCCGGGAGGTATGGGCATGTCAGGATCCCTGGAGAAGTTGATCCCGACATAGGGCTAGTCCTCTATATCTGGAATCTACTGAGACCACCAGTCGAAGAAAGTATCATTGAAGGCCTCAATGGTCCTCCCTCCCCCTGTCATGGCAACAACATTGCCCATCTGCACACTGCTGGGAAGGAGGCCACGTGCCCCTGTACTATCTCTCGTGGACTAAGACTGGGTACGATCTCGAAGAAGAAAGAGAATAAAATAGTCTTGAACCCGAAGTTCTTGTTGTTTCACCCACGACACTTTGTAAGCTGTCTCTTCATGCACTCTAGCATGGTTGTGCTCCAGTTGAACACTTGTGCATTTAAGCACTGTACTACACAATGCATGTGTGCATGGGAGGCATGATGTAAGGCCGCGGATCCAGTGATCCACCCAATAAGTAAAAAGATCACTTTTAGTGACAGGTTGGTAATTTTGTGGAATGACATCTGAGAACCCACTTTGTCTGTTCTGGCCTCCCAGTGTTGCCTAATCAACTCGACAATGTTGTGAGGCCCAGGGGGGAAAGCACAAAGGTTGAATGGTTACCCTCTCCTTGAGAGGCCAGTCAGAAAGTAAATATCCTCAGTAAATGGAGTCAACGACTACTCCTCGAGCATAAATGCCTCTGCATCTGGGTGCCAGTAATCCACCAAGGCATTCAACAACCTAGGTTGTGCCCTCATGAGTGGACACCGGAAAAATTTCCACAACCCGCATTGTTTTAATGTGGTGACAACAACAGGGTCTTACTCGACCAAATAATCAATGTCCTCATGCTCCCTCTCTCTACAATGGACATACATCATGTTACAGACAATTTCAAAAGAGAGTTAATTCTTGTGTTCTCAATTTTTTCCATATTCTCGAGGGTGTACGCGGGCTGTATTGAGCACAATCGCGTATGAACACAGGACCGACCTTTTTTAAGGGCGCGTGCCCCCTTAAAAATTAAAAAAAATGAGCAAAGGAAGTGTTGAAATACAAGAGAGGTTGATTTGTACTTACTTGGTTCATGTGAAAGTTTGTTTCATCCTCTGAAGCTCCCATAATCAACTCTTTTAGCAAAAGGGTATTTTTGGCTTTTTTGTCAATTCTCAATTTGCAATGGTTATAATGAACTGCCAGCTTCTATTTATAGACGTTTTTGGCCCTTTTTGTCATTTTTTGAGCCCCTTTGTAGTTTTTGCTGGTTTGCAAATCATTTAATGTGGTTCTTGAGTCTCTCATTGGATGTTATGATACACTTCACTTTGGTTTTGGAGAACTTTTTGGAAGATGGGTCACTTTAAAGATTCTTTGGTAAAAGTCATTTTTCCAAATTTTTGCATTTAAGTTAGGATTCCATCTCCACTTTCTGCATCTTGTTGTCTTTTCCGCTTTGCCATAGGATTGAACCCACCGAATTGCGACACAGAACCGTCACTGTTGTTTAAGAAGTGTCATAATTTAGTGGTAGAGCCTACCTCCAGATGGATGCCCTAGGTAGATCCTGGTTGCATTTTGGTGTCCATGTCGTCGTTAATGACTTTAGGATCGAGAGTCCTTGTTAGTCTTGTCTTGATTACGAGATAGAGCCTCATATGTCTGATATGTTATCACTCTTGACCTCACCCTCGGGACTCCCACAAAACAGGTCTTCTTTTAAGCCCTTTTCAGACCCTCTAAATATGAAAAGATTGTCGAGCGATCTTGTTGTCCTTCACGCTCGCCAAACTAAAATTTGAAGGCATGTCTATCCGACGGTAGTTTACCCCTTTTTCGGTCCGGATGGTCAATTTTATGAACAAATGTACACTCTAGGAACTTCGTTTCACTAGAAGAGTATTCTCATGTATAAGTTTAACCCTTTTTCAGGCCCGACGAACTAAATTTACGAAAAAGGAACCCCCACAGAGTCCATAGTTAATCTCTTTTCAGACTCCTTAAAATTGAAAAGATTGCTGAATGACCTTATTCTTTCACACTCGTTAAAATGGTCTAGAAGAACACATCATATGGAGTCCATAGTTAAACTCTTTTCAGACTCCTTAAAATTGAGAAGATTGTCGAGTGATCTTGTCTGTGTCACACTCGTTAAAATGGTTTTGAATAGACATCTTTTCGATGCTAGTTTATCCATTTTTCGAACCGACTAGACTACTTTCAGAAAAGGTACCACAGTGGAGTCTTCCTTTATTTTTTTTCAGACTCTCTAAACATAAAAAAACGACCGAGCTTACCTTCTCTGGGCTCATAAAAAATACATTGAAGGGGGTTTCATTATATCTTTCTAATCAAAGTTGCATCTCTACGTCTTTGGCCTAATGTTGGCTCCATGTTGCTCTCAACTGAATCTCCGAAGCATGCCTTATACACAAGCCTTGTAGCACTTTTCCTCTGCGATATGACACCTTGACCCATGGAGGAATTTTCCTGAGTGTCATTTTCCTGCACATGTCTCCTTGCTATGATCATTGGTGTGTTCCTTGCGCTTGGAACTAATATGCTTGTGACACTCATTCCTCCTTTGTAACGTGACATTCTTTTATTCATTTTCAAGCTCCTCAAAATATTGAAAAAGACAAAAAACTCAAATATACCCCAAAAAGAGGATGGGAAAAGTATTTTCTTTTTATGGTAGCACAATGAGTCACCATTGGACAAAACACATCCTTTCATTTGTCTTCAAGCATTGGGATTTAATATGATCTTAGGAAGATGTTCTCGTAACATAGAGCTGTGTCCTCCTCCATTTGGTTATTCTTCCAAACACATGGAGAGTTTGCGTTGCCTTCTGCATCATGAACTTATGTCAATGTCATGCTGCTTGAGTCTGATCATCAGTCGTGCTATTGTCCAAGGGAATTTTTACCCAACTTGAGTCAACCCTTCTACAGTTTGTCTCTTCCCCTCATGCCTGGTCATCCAGAAAGTCCAATCAAGTCCTTGTTCGAAATAAGTGAAGTTATTTGCCTGATCACCGAAATCCCTATGTCTATTTACGACGAGCCATCGAAGATCTCTGGGTAGTGAATTTGTACACTTACATTACACTCCTACCCGAGTTTTGAAGATCTTGAAGTTGTTTCTCGAGCTCTAGAGGCCTCATCTCCAACCATCAGGCATTATTGGCTTCTTGAAGATGGATACTATGCATGTATATCTTTGATTTTGGGATGTAGATCTGCTGTGTATTGCTCACGGCTACACTTTATATAGTTATATGACATGGATATGCAATGTATTTGAATGAAATCCATGATTTATTTCATCCTGAGCATGGGTATGCCCGCCTCAGTGAGAAAATTATTATTTTTGCAGATGGCACCTCCTGAACTATTGTCCCGGGCTCACTCGCTTCATACGTTGGTAAAGATTTGTAATGTATTTTTTCCATCAGATGCTCTTCTGACCTCACACATTTGGGGGCATCTGTTATAACCCTAAATTACACCATACATGCATACCTGGCATCAGGCCATCTTACTTGCTATTTTTTCCAAGCCATCACTGAGCAACTCTTCTTAAAAACACTATTTTTGAAGATGTACGCGCCTTGCACCACTACTTCCTGCGTATGTATGCTAGTTGCACCATTAATGTCTGCATACGTATGCTATCTGTACCATTACAACCCATGTATGCTCACAAAAGTTACAAAAATTAAAAAGTTGCAAGGAATTCGTTGAGATTACGGGCTATTGGGTAGTTTTCCAACTATCCCACCGCTTATAGCCCGTCACCCAACCAAATAACCATCCTTTTGTCATATAAAAGGAGGTGTTGGGGTCTCATTCAAAGGAGAAACATAATAACAGTGAAACTCTACCCATTTCACTTTCCCCCCTTGCCCCAAGAATTTGCAGCCACATTGTGAGTTTTGAGCCATAATTCCCTATTCTTTCCTTTTTCCTCATTCATAAGCCTATGCCCATTCTCTAGAGAGAAGAGTGAGAGGAGAAAGATATGTGGAAGCAGTTGGAGCTTGGTGAAGAGAATCCCGGACCAGGTTCAAGGAGCAGTCACCAATCTCATTTGTAAGTGACTTTGTGAGATTAATATAAATAAGTACTTTTTCCATCGTGCCATATGATGTGTTCAATCTTTATGTTTGATTTACATTTCATTATGACACCTAACCCACTAATTCATTTATAAGATGCATGTTCGTAGTTTCTTTTTTGTCTTTTGGTGAATGCAGGTCAGCCTTGGGAGGATATTTGCAGTCGAGGAACCACCGAACGTAAAATGATCGACACCAGACGCAAAGTTTAAGGTAGAGTTACTAGATCCTTATACTTTGTATTTTATGCATGAATGTGGGGTATTGTCGGGGTAGTTGTTAAAAGTAGGAGACTTTAGACGGTTAGCTCTGCCTGCAATTTGAACCCTAGTGTAGTCCATAGGGGGTTTTTCCTACTATAGAAGAAATTTAAAAATATTATAGACTTCATTGACCTAAGAAGTGCATGATAATTGGCTTCGCTGAAAATTTTCATCAAGACAATGACATCGAAAATATTCTAGCAAGCTGGTGGGTGAATAAAAGATTTTTTGGGGAAAATGATGGCATCTACACAATGATCAATCTAAGGGATCCATACATTTATGCCATGTTACTAATGTGTAGACTATATGCAGAGACTAACTGTATTCATTTCAAATATGAATGGATTCCTATAGTCCACATTGTTATTACCATAGGATCAATTTTCGATTGGGCAACTATCTTATCCCATTATTTGAATAAAGAAATCGAGAGGGGAAAAAAGTCCAATTATGAAACCGACACACAAAAATAGTGTTGGTGGCACAAGATGTACCTAACACCCAACTAAGTCTTATAATAATAATAATAACAATAATCTTATTTTAAGGTCGTGGCCAAGCCAGACACCAGATTGGTGTATGAGACCCCCTTGTTTGTGGGACAAGGGACTCCTTCCACCCAATGGTTTGACTAGTAAAGTCTACAGAGGTATACATACCCTACCACCCTATGGATTTGAACTTGTGACCTCTTTGGAGGAAGCACATGTTCTTAACCATTAGGCCCACTCAGGCTGCAATTACAATATGAGAACTATTGGCTCGATTTACAACTTGGGCAGAGTCACACGACTCGCCTCAACTCACCAAGACACTCATACATAGTTTCGTCACACCAATATTCTCTGTCATAACCACCTTCACAACCTTTGTGGTGTGCCCCAGACATGCTCCCTACCACATACTTGCTGTCCCTTCTTTGTCGCAGACTTCACCAAGTTAAAAAAGACTTTGGTTCTGCTTCATAGCATGCCTCCCACAGACATGCGTTCAGACTTCCCCAAACTCTCCTTGTGTGTCCCACCCTTGGCTACTTGTATTCCATATTCACAACTATGCCTCGGTTTTTCCTTGCCTTAGAAATTTTCCTCAGTCGCTTAACTTGTTCTCTATGCTTTCTTTCTCATTTTCCTTCCTTGGTTGTGTTCCCTTGTGCTCTTATATGGACTCCAAATGTCACCTTTGTAAATCTTCATGTCATTTGGGTGTTCCACGTCCCTTCTCCAACCATCGCATCCAAACGAACCAATGTGCCCCTTCAAAGATCCGGTGCGCCCAAATGAACATGTGCACCCATCAACTGTCGAATATCTTGGAACGACACACCCCATCCTTGGGAGCATGCCCCTTGCCTTGTGCTATTCCTTATTTCAATCGACATGAATCTTCATGGGTGTGTCGATGGGGTCATCCAACCTCTCCAATGCGCCCATGCTACCAAGGGTAGGAGGGTCCAATCCTTGGGAAAGCACCCAAGTATCCCTAGCCTTGACTAAATGCAACCCAAGTCTCCATCAACTATTTGCAAGGAAAGTAAGGTGTGTGCCCCCTTTATGCCTCACATCACCATCGTGCGTCCAAGGGGCTCCTGCCCACACCCACATGTATTTGTTCATCCAATCGATCACATGCCTCTTATGTTCTCTTTCCAGACTCATCCTCAAGTATTCCCAAGGAGTGTGAGTGCTCAATGTGTGTCATGGGAGACTTTACATCCTCCCCCACTCCAAGTTGTAGTCATCCTTGACAACATCTGACAATCTCCATGGTGCCTCTACCCCATCTCCAAATCTAGTTACCACTCAACAACGGTTATCCCTACAACTGTTTTCAAAGTGTCCTCCCCTAAGGAATATCCTCAAAGTGTGCCTAGGTGATGGATTCTCTTGACCCATGATGGCTTTGATACTTCGAATATATCGTTTTCTTGTCATGTACATTATATCCTCTCAAGTTCCAAATTGGTTGGGCGATCATTCCAACTATTGCGTTCATCATATATCTTTTATATGATTTATTCTCTTTAAAGTATTTATTTATATGGGTTTATCATTGTTTTCTTCATCATTGTCATCATCATAATAAACATTGTCCTCCTCCTCCTCCTCCTCCTCCTCCTCATCATCATCATCATCGTCATCAACATCATTGTCATTGTCGTCATCGTCTTTGTCATTGTAATCATCGTCGTCGTTATTGTCATCACCATAATTAACATTGTCATCCTCCTCCTCCTCAATGTCATCATCATCATTGTCATCATCATCACCATCATCATCGTCATTGTCATTGTCATCATCATCTTCATTGGCATCATCATCGTCATTTCCATTTATTAGGTATGTGTTATATTCTTTGCATGTGTGTGTGTGGGTGCATCAGATTCGACAAATACGTCGGACGATCCCAACTTCCTTCGCTCTTTGTGTCGTGTGCATCGGGCGCTTTCCTGGGGGGTCCCAGGGAGGGCCAAGTTTGGCCCTCCCTGGTTACACGTAGCGTTTAGGGCAACACCACAAAATTGTTTTGGGTGGATTTTTCTATTTTAGAGGATTTTGTTATTTTTAGCGGTTTTCTAAATTAATTCCAGATTAAGGGATTAGGGTTTTGGTAGCTACGAAATACCTAAAATATTGTATATATTGTATTGTGAATGGTGAGATTAATACAATGATGAGTTGAAAGGTGCAACACCAAGGAAGGCTGGTTTTCTCTCAGTTAAGGGTTTCCAGCGTAAATCTATGTGTAATGTGTGTATGAGCCATTGATTAATTTATATTTTGCTTAAGAATCTGTATGCATTACTTTACTTCACAAGTTTAAAACTTAAATGCGGTATCAAAGCTCATTTTTGGATTCAAGGGGACGCCTTTGTTGCTGAGGGTTTGGCTCGGTCTTGATAGATCAAGTTTATCTTGGGTTTGTGCTAAACCTGGTTTCAGTGGGAGATTTTGCAGTGGTGATTCGAGTGTAGAAAGAGAAATGCCGAGATCTTCTAGAATCGAGATAGATAAGTTCAACGGTAAAATCTTTGAGATATGGAAGATCAATATGGAGGACCTTCTTGTAGACAAATAACAATGGATCATTGTGGATCCTGGTACACAACCTATTGGTGCATAGTCTATTGGCACACAGACTACTAGTACACAAGCTACTAGTACACAACCTACTGGTATGTCGAAGGAAGATTGGGAGAAGTTGGATAGAAGAGCAAGGAGTAGTATTCGAATATGCCTGGAAAATTCGATGTTGTTGAATGTCTCGGGAGAATCTACAACCAAGGAACTATGGGATAAGTTAGGGAATTTCTATCAATCAAAGTCCCTGGTAAATAAGTTGTTTCTTTGAAAGACTTTGTATCATCTTAGGATGGAATATGGAGATTCTTTGACAAAACATCTAAATGCCTTCAATACTCTGGTAAGTCAACTTGTCTTTGTTAATATTACGATTGCAGAAGAAGATAAGTTTATTACTTTGTTATGTTCTTTTCCAGACTCTTGGGATAATATGGTTGTAACAATTGGTAGTACCACTCAATCTTCATTGAAGTATGCTATGTATTTGCATCCTTGTTATCTGAAGAGATGAGACGAAAAAGCATGGATGGTCAGAGCACATATGCTTTATTTGTAAGAGGTCGTACCCAAGACAAGAATCCTAGTAAGTCTTCGGTGGGGGGGGGGGATATAAATCTAAAGGTAGATCTAAGTATACAAAAACATATTTGAGGAAATGTTGGAAGTGTGGTAAAGAAGGGCATTATAAGAAAGATTCCAAGTCTAAGAAGGTTGATAAACCAAAGGGATCTGACAATGCCTCTTCCACATAGGCGAAAACCTCCACTAAAGAAGGAGGTGATGTTTACCTAGTATATATAGGTACACATGAAGACCATGGTGTATGGTTGATCGACTCAAGTGCGTCATATCATATGACTCCTCACAGGGAGTGGTTTTGTGAATATCAAAAATACGATGGTGGTGATGTATTCCTAGAAGATGAATCGACAACCAAAATCGCAGGACATGGAAGGGTTAAGTTGTTGCTAAAATATGGAAGAATTATAACTCTCCCCGAGGTTATTCACATTCCAAAACTAGCCAGGAGTCTAATATCTGTAAGCAAGTTGGATGATGCAGGTGTGGATATTGTATTGGAAAAGGGCACTTGCAAGATGGTACGAGGAGCAATAAAGTTGATGAGGGGAGTTCGGTGCGGAACTTTGTACAAGTTATTGGGAAGCAATTATACTAATGGGTGTAACAATTTTGTTGTCCCTGGGCAGAGAAATAAAGAAGACAAGACCAATACTATCCCTCGAAAGAAGACCATGCTGTGGCATCAAAGACTGAGGCATATTGGAGAAAAGGGATTTCTAACACTACACAATAAAGGTATGGTTGAAGGTATGTCTAATTGCACTCTGGATTTTGATTTCCATGAACATTGCATATATGGTAAACATAATCAAGTAAGATTCCCATCAGGTGCTACAACAACAAAGGGGATCTTAGAGTTGATACACAGTGATGTGTTTGGACCTATGTCTGTTCCATCACTAGGTAAATCTGTGTATTATGTTTCATTCATAGATGATTTCTCAAGGAACATATGGATTTATTTTCTTAGAAAGAAATATGAGGTATTTGTTAAATTTAAAGAGTTTAAGGCTCTGGTAGAAAATCAGACAGAGAAGAAAATAAAGGTATAAAGGACAGATAATGGTGGAGAATTCTGCGAAAATGAATTCGAAGAATTCTATAAGAAGTGTGGTATATCAAGGCATAAGACTACTCCATACACACATCAGTAGAATGGAGTTGCAAAAAGGATGAACATGACACTGATGGAAAAAACAAGGAGCATGCTTAGTGGTTCCGAGTTAGGACATGAATTCTGGGTAGAGGCAGTGGATACAACATGTTACTTGGTCAATCAATCACCCTCATCAACGATGGATGATAAAACTCCACACGAGGTATGGAATGGTAATAAAACCTCTCTTGAATATCTCAAAGTGTTTGGTTGTGATGCTTATGTACATGTTCCAAAGGAAAATAAGAGTAAGATGGACAATAAAGCTGAAAAGTGTATCTTTATTGGTTATAAATATGGTGTGAAAGGTTAAAAGCTTTAGAACCCATAAACTAATAAGACTATTTACAATGAGGATGTTGTTTTTAGAGAGGTGAAAGATGTTCCCAAACAAGAATTCCTACCAATGCAAGAAGAAATTGAGAAAATAGAGTTTGAGTTGGATGATGATAAATTTGAATCAACTGAAGAAGATGAAGCAAAA
>WSFP011419012.1:0-23267 GCA_009831015.1 Picea engelmannii
TGAGTTGGTGCTCATATGTATGATAATGTGAAGAATGTAACTATTACTTATCATATAAAGAAAAAGAGGTTTTTACCCTGTATGGGTTTCCTCAAGAAATATCTGTCTCTATGTTTCTCATATGTATGACTGATGCTGAATTTTCCATTGTCTATTTCCCTGCATTATTGTGATTATCATTTAGTGTCTCAGCAAAGAGTCTAAAAGAAGCATAATTGTTTAAGCACGGTAACAATTGATTCACCCCCCCCTCTCAGTTGTCCAACATGCATATGTGCATACAATGAAGTCTTGATTTGGGTCTTCTATCCTCAATATTGGAACACTTGTTAATAATTGTTTCAAGTGTTGGAAACTTTGTTCACGATCCAATGTCCACTGAAACTTCACACCCTTTCTTTGCAATGAAGCGATCGGGTGTGCAATCTTTGAAAAACCTTCTATAAATATCCTATAGTATCCTTCAAGGCCCATGAATGATCTCACCTCTGTCACATTCTTTGGCACTGTCCATTCTCTAATGGCTTCAATCTTCTCAAGGTCCACTGCTATCCCATCCTTTGAAATGATGTGCCCCAAATAGTGAATTTGCTTCTGGTAAAATGAGCACTTGCTTAATTTGGCATACAATTGATGCTACCTTAATACTTGCAAAACCATCCTAAAATTATTTTCATGCTCTTCTTCTGACTTGGAATATATGAGAATGTCATCCAAAAAGACAATGACAAACTTGTCTAAATATTCTCGAAAAACACCATTCATTAAGCACATGAAAACAACTTGTGCATTTGACAACCCAAATGGCACCACTATGAACTCATAATGACCATACTTTGTCCTAAAAACGATCTTTCTGATATATTCCTCTTTAATCCTTACCTGATGGTATCCTAACCTGAGATCTATATTTAAAAATATATTTCCATCCTTCAATTGATCAAAAAGATCATCAATCCTTGGCAGAGAATATTTGTTCTTTACAGTCACTTTATTCAACTGTCTGAAATCAATGCACAATCTTAATGTTCCATCTTTCTTCTTCACCAAAAAGACCGGGGCACCCCAAGATGACACACTTGGATGTATATACCCCTTCTTCTGAAGCTCTTCAAGTTTCATTTGCAACTCCTTCATCTCTGGTGTACTCATTCTGTAAGGAGTCTTTGATACTAGAGTTGCTCCAAGCCTTAGATTTATAGAGAAATCAATGTCCCTCCTTGGGGGTAGTCATGGTACTTCCTTGAACACATCTTCAAAATATTCCAGGACTGCATAATCTTCCAAATTTTGCACCTTATCTCTAGGTGTCTCCACCAAATGAGCTGCAATTATTTGAGACCCTTTTTTGTAACATTTCTTCAGCTGTAATGCTGAAATATCTCTTATGGATATTGCTCTAGGAATTCCCTGCACCTTCCTTAGTTTCCCTTCCTCATCCAAGAAAGTAAATTCTTTGTTATGGAAGTCTATGATGGCATGTTGTTGGTCCAACCAATCCATCCCAATTAAACAGTCATAGGAACCTAAAGGAAAGATGTTCAAATCTACCTGGGTGTTCAGTCCATTCACGTCAATAAGACATGACTTAACCATCTCATTAACTTTTCTTTTGGCCCCTGTAGCTAGCTGCACCAACCAAGATTTTGCATGCTTGCTTCTTGGCAAAAGAAAAATTTCCACAACCTTAAGATCTATATAACTATGACTAGCTCCTGAATCAATTAAAATAGCAATGGTTTGGTTGTTGATCATACCTTCCACTTCAATCATATGTGATTGATATTCTGCTTGCTTGTTGTCCAGGGATGCATACATCCTGGGCATCGTTCTTCCCATGTCCTCCATTGTTTCATCTTGTTGTACATTATGAACAGTCCTCCCTTTTTCACCTCAGTGAGGACAATCTCTGAACATGTGATCCCCTTTACAACCCCAACATTGAATAGGTGGTTTCCTTGTCCTTTGACTTCCTGTGTCCATCGTTCTGGTTTCCTTAGGAGTTTTCTTTCCCTGTGGACTATTTTTGATGAATGGTGGCTTATACCCCTTCTTCCTTTGATCCATCTTGAATTTATTTTTATCTTCCCAAAATTTTGAATGTTTGCCTTGATTTTTGTTGATCATATAGGCATTTATCTCACCTTATGGTCTCCTCCAATGTCTTGGGATCATCATACTGTATTTTTTCACTGATGAATGATGGCAATCCACTCAAATACCTTTGAATTTTGACTATCTCATCCTTGATGAAAGAGACATACTTCAGCAGTCCTAGAAACCTTCTCTCATATTCCTCAATTGTCATACTCCCAAGCTTGAGTTCAAATAACTCTTTCATTTTCTTGTCACAGTATCTCTTAGTCAAGTATTTCTTCTCAAAATACTTTTTGAATCTTCTCCAAGTAACACTTTTCTATTTGATGTGTTGCACCTGCACAAGTCAATCCCACCACATGGATGCTTTTCCTTTGATTTGATAGATGGCAATTCTACCCTCTGCATGAGAGGAATAATTATGCAATTGAAAATACTTTCTCATGCCCAACAACCATGTCTTTGCATCTTCATCCTTCTTGTGCTCATCATCAAATGTAGGAGGTTTGATTTTGTTCATTTCTCCTTGCAGTTCATCCACCCCAGACCTCTCATACCTTCTGACAGGGGATAGACTTGAGCTGTTGTGTGATCTCTTATTGGAATTCCTCGAGGAGTGGTGGTGATGCCTGCTAACACTTCTTGTTTTTCTTTTCTCATCATGAGACTTGTGACTTCTCAATTTGCTCGAGCCACTCTCCTTATCCAATTTCTTTTCTATTTTGTTCAATCTCTCCAATAACTTCAAGTTGAAGTCATCCTATTGCTCCTTGGCTCTCATAAGTCTTGCATTATCAGCTTTATGGCTTTGAACATCCTTCTGTAAATTTTTAATGGTCTCTACCATATTTATGTTTTCATCCCTTTCTTCACCATGTCCATTGGAGTTGATTCCTTCCATGCTCAAATGGACATCCATCCCTCTGACTTCATATTCCTGGTTGTAATTTCCTGGTGCCTCTTCCATTACTCTGGACTCTAAACTAATCTTGATCTGATCTATTTGTTGTTAACTCTGCAAAATGTGCAGCCAACAAAACTTGTCAGACTGACTGTTTCAACAATTTTATGAAAAATATGAACCATTTTGGTTCAATGATTTATCAGAAGCCTTTCTTCTAATTTCTTGAAACATTCAATTCCCAATAAATATTTTGGGCGGATAATTATATTCCACTATCCAATACCTTTCCAATGCCTATTCACATGCTCAATTCTGAGCCTTGAGCAGAAATTTATGGCTTCATGGAGCTAGTCAAGGTCTTATAGTTTACCCTTCACTATTTATGTTGTTCTTCACCCTTCAAACAACTTCATGTGCACAAATTTCAATATGTGCTCCCATATTTTCCATGTGTTGCACCATCACATTTAAATCATGCTTCTTTCACTTTACAACCATTGTGTATCACTTCTTTGTCACGCCAATAACATGCGCGAACTTTTGTGTCACGCGCCAATAACTACCGCGTGCAGTTTGGCTCTTGCACTAATACCCGTTGCGTGCAAATTTTTTTGTATCATGCACTGATATTCCACATGCATTTCTCTCTATGCATTGCACCATGCAAAATTTCAATATGCCCCCACCGCGCATTAATACTCTGGGCGCACATACTCAACTATCGTGCAACAACATATACCCATATTGCACGTGTGCCAACCTAACTCCACTGCGCTCTGCCAATACTGCATACATCCTGTGTGCCCTTATTGTGTGTGTGTACATCGCGTGCACATTCTTATGCGTGTGCACTCCACGCAATGTCAAATTTAGTGCGCACACCCACACACCATATTCTTCCGCAAAGCGCCACAATTTACCGCGTGCTCCAGCAAGCTAACTTTTCTGTGCAGTACCTGCACACTAACATTTTCCACGCAGTACCTACACACTAACATTTTACGCTCCATATGTCATGGCTTCACTGTAAATTCAAATTCGACCAATTCCAGATTCGAACTTGCTAGGAAAAATATTAAATTAGTAATATCTCATCACTTGGTTGAATTTCTCCATTTTCTCATGAATCCATCCACAGAAATTGGGGCTTTTCCCCATTTTTGCCCAGTTGTTGTTACTTTTTTCCATGGACACTCTACAACTGAAATTTAGCCACTTCGAATTAAATCCTCTGTGACATTTTTCTTCAACTCAACTTACTCGGCCTATTCAGGATCAGTGTTGAAAATTGACGCTCTCTTACCAATTTGTGACACACCCAGCCTCACATAGGCCAGGGGCAAGCCACTCCTCAGATGCTTTACTTAGCTCTGAAACCATCTTTGTAACATTCCCAGCCTTCACAATTCCAGGCCATGCTACTCCAGAACACTCTTTCATGCTCAGATACCAATTTGTAATGTCCTCGACTATTCATGTCGGGCCATGCTACACCGGAGAACACATTCATTCTCTGTGTGGAACATACTGTAACATACTTAACATCCTAACTAAGTTATGTCTCATATAATTTTCTAACTTCATGCAATTAATCATATGCACACACAGAACTCTTGCGGAAGCTGAATATATATAAAACGTGAACAAAAAAATATGTTGTGTAAATGCATGGATTCACACTGAAATGAAATAAACATATACATGCAATACCCATAAGCATACAGACAGCTATAATCACGCATAGGATAAACCCATAAAAATAACATGTGAATAACATGTGAATAACAATGCAACAAGTAATTTAATCATGCAATTGACACTTATCTTTGTGAGAATATCACCAACTGTGTGCATACCATCCTCGAACCTCCCAGCCTTAGACCACATTGTTCATCACTCTCAATAGTGAGTCACCCCCGAGCTGGGACTAAACTCCACCCGAGTAAAAGGTTCCTAACTAGGCTAAAGGCTTATGAACAACAGGAAAGACTGTGTCTCAGGTGCTCACTCAACTAATAGCCTACAATCCCTCATTCCCCACATGCATGTTGCACCCAAGGAAGTGTGCCCCTTCTCTTCTCAATAGTCCCTCGGCTGCCCCACTTCCCTTCCAAGGCTTCAGCAATAGGCCAGATAGGAAGTCTGAGAGCCCTACAGCTGTAGTTCAGCACCTTCAGGAAATCAATCCCCAATAATTCTCTCACCTAGAGAAGTGATCACGAGCCTTACAACCGGCCTCTTGAATATCCCATGAGCTTGAAAACTCGCTTCTTCAATACCTCTCCCAAGCTAACAGTTACCCAACAGAAGGCTCTGGATACGGTTCCAAGTAAAGTCATGAAGATACAATGGATCATTCAATGTCTGCCATATTCATGGATGATTGACTGTATATCTCCATGATGGATGAATTGGGGAAAAGATGATGGTCTGAATGATGGAGATCCCCCCAAAATGAACTAAGTCCAACAATGTGTATGCATTCCCCCAACTTGACACTTGCCATGTTGGAAGCTACTTTGGCCCACTTGGCCCCAACTTAGAACTTAGGATAACATAATTATCCATAATTTATGATTTAAGAAATATTAATACAATATTCCTTAACTTAGCCCCTTCCCTTTCCCTAACTAGTGGAGTTTAGTCCCCCATCTCTTTTATCGTGGTCAGTCTGTGCACAACGATGTATTTTATATTAAATATGAGATATGTACAAAATTAGGTGCACTAGCATTTAACATCTAGGCTCTTTGGCCTAATAAAAACATAAGCATCCTAGCTTATAATATTGGCTCGCCAGCCTATAAACATATCATATACACAAGGCTCCCTGGCCTCTACATCGAGCGCACTTAAGATGTTCTACACAGTATCCCGGAATGTGCACACTTCCTCATTTTACTGCGCAGTACTTGTACACGCTACACCATGGAATGTGCATACCAAAATGATATCAAATCAACTCACCAGCTTATGTACATTTATATTTACAATTGCAATTGGGTTCAACCTTTGGGTTCGGCCTTAGGGATATTACAAGGGATGTGGAAAATCTATTAGTTTTAGGATCTAGAATAGGCATGGGTGAAGTAGGAGTGATGGGGGATTGGTAAGGAGGGGTAGGTTTTTATTTTTTATTTTTTAGTGGCTCTAATCCATCCACAGAAACTTCCCTAAGTCTCTTGTGAGGGCTCTCAAGATTGGAGGACACTTGGATAGGATTCGAAGAAGGCAGGGGTTTTGCATAAGGTTTTGTTCTTGTGTTCTGGGTACTCTTTTGAAAGGGTCCTTTACCAAATCGATTGGCTCCCCTCCTATTTGTGGGAACGATGGGAAAGTCTTGTTGGATTACTTCTTGGATATTTTTTGGTGTAATGTCAAGAGAGATTGAAGGCATTGGGGGGTTAACAATAGGCTTATTTTGGTCCTTTCTCTTGGTCTTTTTACCCGATGAAGAAGTAGGGATATCAACAAGATTTTTGTATTGTTCCGGAAAAGAGAGGGTTTGTACAAGGGGGTTTGGAGTTCTCGGAGAGTGAGGCTTGGATGGAGATATAGTTCTTAGGCTAAGTAGCTTTTTGTCAGTCTTAACTATCAAGTGAGGGTTTGCAAATTGGTAGATAAAGGCATCCCAAGTTTGCCCCTGTTTCTCTAGTTCGACTAGGACAAGGAGTTTGATCAAGCCATGGTGAAAGAGACTATTGTGGGGGTTAGTCACATTCTTCCTCACTTGAGAGGACATCTTCTCCAAGATTTTTAGAAAATAGAAGGGGAAGTTCAAAGGTTTGTTGAACAGAAAATGAGCTAGCAATCTAAATTGACAAGCTTTGAAAGTGGAGTATCTACCTTCACATGTAATCAACATTGTGATGATGATTAGAGAGTTGATCAATTCCACCTTTATCCACTCACTAGAATATCCTTTTTCTCCTAAAATGGTCTCGAATTCAGGCTTAAAAACCCTATTATAACTTGAGCACGACAGTTGGTGGTTTTTGAACCATCTATCTCCCATTATTGGGAGCTTCCTAGCTGCAACAATGGACTCTTCTGAGACTTCAAAGTAAAGAGACCCCACACGTGTTTTCTTCCCATCGAAACCGAGGGAAAATTGCATGGGGAGGCCATCATCGTGACCCTGCAAGTTAGACAAAAATGTCCTCCAGCCTGCGTGAAAAAACACCTCTCTGCATTGTGCAAATTTGGGAATGGAAAAAATATCCACATAGGAAGAGGGCTCATACCTCTTAAGCATTGTGGCAGAGGCGAAATTCACCAGGCAAGGGCGCAAATAGGACAACAGATGGCACGAATTGGGCACAGGCCGAATGCAATTTGAACATGGGAAGAAATGGCAGAGGTTGGGTGCGATATCTTAATGCAGGGTAGAGAAAATGGAAATGGTGAATTGAGATAATGGTTTCCTAGCCCTATTTTGAATGCGCCTATAGTGGAGTAGGTTGCAAACATGTGTGCACGAGCTTCCATGTGTGGGAAATTTTGAATTCAGAGGCTCAGTTTTTGGGGGGAAATGTAATGATGCATAGTTAGATCAATTTCCAAGTATTTTGACTTGGACATTTGACCATGAACATATAAAGCATCTTCAATCAATTGTCTGCAACCAATTCAATTGAATGTAATTGAGTTCTGGTTACCTGGAATCTAGGACAGTTACTAGTTTATAATTCATATGGTACTTCATTCGGCACCTCATACGGCATTTCATATGGCACCTCATACGGTACTTCATATGGTACCTCTGTGTTAAGTACATTTTCACCTCTTATAATGGATAGCCTGCAAATTTGAAGTGTTTTTGACAATCACAGTGGTAATTGAGCAAAGGCAGAATGTTCCCTAGTTGTTGATTTTTCCATCATGCTCACTCAATCCTCTTGCATATGACATATAATGTCAAACCTACAATGAATAGGTTATAAAAAGAATAAAACATGTACTGTCAATCTACAATGTACATCTTGTAATGAAAGATAAACCGATAAAGAGTGGTCTACTAAGTATATGTTTAGTAATTTATAGCACACGGGAGTTTAGCACTTCAAAGATAAAATGATTATTAATGTAATAACCGGTATCATGGAAATAACAAAAACTCTTGCAAAGATTTATTTCTCTAGGAAATGATCATTTGTCAGCTCATCAACCCCTCCCCCACACCTAAGTATTGTGACACCTCACAATCCAAAGTATAGGAAACCAATCAGTATCCCCCAATAGCCAAAGATTTATAGTATGTCAAGTTTAAAGATAAAATTTCACGGATTGGTCTGACGAGATGGTTAGAAGATGGCCCCACCTATAGGATAAGATATCCTATATATAGGTGAGAAGAGATAGGCAAGATATTTTCAAGATAGTCTTAGAGTTATTTCCCAATTGCAAGTTTATGGAGTTCATTAACCTTAACTTAACCACACATACTTCATGCTAGCTTTGTCTGCAAGTAATTTTGTACATCAGGACAAGTTTAAATTTATTATTTATTTTTGTCATATTACCATCCTCGCTAGGTAGAATTCCCCGCTGCCACCAAGCCTGTTCAGTACTCTGACGGGTTTACCTAGTCATACCATAGGTCGATACCCGCTTCCAGTAAACATGTTCAGTATCCCGGCGGGTTAGCCTCTTACACCCTCAGAGACTGACCCTCCATCTTTTAAGATTTTAGTGTAAGATTTCTTTATGCAAGAAGATGGGGGGACATCTCTGAAAACAATTTTTTCTTTCTTTTTTCAATTAGGATGGTATTTATGTTAGAGGATGACTTTCTGTTATATTACTTATTGATTTTCCCGATGTAAGGGGTACTTAAGAGGACGTGGCCTATCTAAATATATGATATAATCAAGATATTTAGTGTGTAGTGGATGGTACCATTGAGAAAGAACAGAAAGGTATCTCTAGGATCAACTTACTTTCTTCCTTTGTAGTTACTGTGATGTTTCCATGACTAACCACTAATGAGACCTTGTTACTCTTTGATAAAGACACTTGACTCACTTACTTAGGTTTCTTGGAAAACCTGTACGAGAGACCTCTAGGATTTATAGTTATAGTATCACTTCCTTATACAGTGGTGAAGAGTTTCAAGAGAAACTGCTTTAGAATGCCTTAAAAAATGAGAATATTTGAAAAAATATGGCTAATTACAATAAGTAAATATTCATTTGATTCTTTAGCAGACACAGAATTCAAGTGTAACAATGTTTTGAAGAAATATCCTTGAAACTGTGTACTCCTGGTGAAATAAATACTTACAGAAATCTCTAGAATTTCCTTATTAACAAAATTCAAAAGCTATTTACATATATACAATAGGAAATTCAAAAAACTTTTCAAGAACGATGGGGGGTTTCCCCATCTACTAAGTCCAATGTTTTGTCAATTGACATGACTTGTAGAAAATCCTCTTTGGAAATGGGCTTATGATAAAATTTTAGTCAGTGTCCATTTACTACAAAGGAGACTTGTCCATCATCAATTGTTTTAATTTTTAAAGCTCCATTTTCATATATAGTGTCTACCTTGTAAGGTCCCAACCACCGGGTGGTGAGATTTTCATTGAAGGTTTTGAATCAGGAATCAAACAACAGAGCCCAATCACCAGGTTGGAAGTGTTTCTTCTTAATAAACTTGTCATGCCACTTGCTCCTCTAGTTTTGGACTAATATCATCTGTTGGATGGCATCTTACCTGATTTCATCCAACTCATTCAATTGTAGGGCTTGTTACTTCTGAGCCTCATCCAGTTTCAATCCTAATTTTGTTGCAATACGAAAGGTCCTTACTTGGAATTATATTGGTAGAAGTACTTGTTTCACATACACTAGATCATAAGGAGTATGCCTAGTGGTATTTCTATAGGTGGTCTGGTATGCCCACAAAGCCTCTAGGAGCCTATCATCCCAATCCCGGTGATGTAACTGAACAGTCTTGTTCAAGATGGCCTCCAAAAATTTGTTTGTAGATTCTACCTGACCATTGGCTTGTGGATGGTATGGAGAAGATTTACGGTGTTTAATCCCATATTTCTCTGTTATCTCTTTCATCAACTTGGAAGTGAATTGAGTGCCTTGGTCGGTAACAATTTCATGAGGGACACCGAATCGGGTAAAGATATTATTGATGTCTTCATAGATGAATTCAACAACAGACTTCTTTGTATCCCTAAATAGGGATTTTTCCTCTACCCATTTTTTGACATAGTCCGTACAAACAAAAATATAGTTCTTCCTATGGGACATGGGTGAAATTGGTCCTACAAAGTCGAGGGCCCATTGTTTGAAGGGTTCTATCATAACTTGGGCAGGCAAAGGCATTTCATCAGTTGATGTAGGTCTTCTTATCCTTTGGCAACTATCACAACTTCTCACATACTTGGAAACATATTTGAAAATACTAGGCCAATAGTAACCCGAATGTAACTCCTTATATGTTGTATGTTTGTCAGAAAAATGGCCACCACATGGTCCATCATGACAAATTCCTAGTCTTTTAGGTACCTCGTCCTCTTGGACACATCTACGAGTAATCAAATCAGGACCTGTGCAAAAAATATCATGACCAACCCAAGAGTAATTAGCACTCTATGTAATAATTTTATGTTTTTCATGAGGTGACAAATGAGACGGTAACTTCCTAGTGGCCATATATTTTTCCATATCTACAAACCATGGGGTATTGACAGAAAGGGAAAAGAGGTGCTCGTCTGGGAAACTATCATCTACATGGATATCATCATCCTCATTTTTTATTCGGGAAATAAAATCAACTTCTACATTATCCTTACCAGGTCGGTCAAGCACAATGATATTAAATTCTTCCAATAACAAAATCCACCTGGTCACTCGGCCATTAGTTATGGGTTTATTCATGAGGAATATAATGGAGGAATGATCGGTATGTACAAATACTTCATAACCTGTAATGTAATGACGAAACTTGTTAATAGCATGAACAACTGCCAAGAATTATTTCTCGGGGACTGTGTAGTTTAACTCTGCAGGGGACAAGTTCTTGCTCACAAAATAAATGGCATAGGACTACTGATCCTCTTTCTTCCCTAATACCCCTCCTATTGCGGTATCAGAGGCATCAGTGGATATATGAAATGGGAGAGTCCAATTGGGCCCTCTAAGAACTGGTGCCACAAACATCTTAGCTTTAAGGGTTTCAAAGGCAGTTTGACACTACCCAGTCCAAACAAAATCAACATCTTTTATTAATAATCCAAACATAGCTGCATCAATATTTGTAAAATTTTCAATAAACCGTCGGTAGTATCCGGCATGTCCGAGAAATATTCTCACCTCTTTCTGAGTCTTGGGGGGTGGAAGTCTAACGATGACCTCAATATTTGTAGGAATGAATTTGATCCCTTCAGATGAAACATGATGTCCTAGAACCACTCCTTCAGTTAACAACATTTTTCATTTTTCATGACTTAGAGATAGGTTCATTTCTTGGCATCTAATGAGGACTTTTTATAAGTTGTCTAAGGCTTCCTGGTAAGTATTTCCATAGACTATGAAGTCATCCATGTAGACCTCCACACAATCATGAATACGATCGAAAAATATCCCTAATACTGCTCGTTCAAATGTGGCAAGAGCATTACACAATCCAAATGGTAAGACCCTATAGGCATAGGTTCCCCAAGGACAAGTAAAGGTAGTCTTGTCCTGGTCCTCGGGTGCTATAAGAATCTGGTTGTACCCATTGTACCCATCTAGAAAGGAAAAATAATTCTTTCCAGAAAAGGTATCTAGAACTTGGTTAATGAAAGGGAGAGGAAAGTAGTCTTTCAAAGTGGCTTTGTTGAGTTCCAAGAAATCAACACAAATTCTCCATTTCCTGGTCACTTTCTTTGGAACCACTACAAGTGGGGATACCCACTTATTTTCAGAGATGGGATAGATAAATCCAACATTTAACAACTTTTGGATCTCCTCCTTGACTATATTTTTAAGTGTTGGGTTCATCCTTCTCTGGGGTTGCCTAATAGGTGTTACTTCCCCTTGGGTATATATGTGATGGATGCATGTGTTGGGGTGTATACCCTTCATGTCAATGTATTCCTAGGAAAATGCTCTTGATTGTTCTTTAAGGATATCTACTAATTTTTTATGTTGGTCTGCATCTATCCCAGATTTTATATGTAAAAAATTCCATAGACTAATCTCGTAGGGAATAGTATAAGACATGGCAGACTCATATATCTAGAAAATAAAATATGTTGAAGAAAAAATGGATGGGTCTAATTGTTCTTGAAATTATTCCCCAAACATGTACTCAAATTGGGGAAAAGACTGTGGAAAATCCACACTTGTGATAGCAGAAATAAACTGGTTTAGCACATTTTCTATTGTGTGCTCCTGAAGTGCCCATGCATGGTCACTTGGAAATACAAGTTCTTCCTAGTCCTCATTCTCATATGGACATTCAAGCCACCATATATTCTCCATAATAGGTTGAGTTGGAGGGTAAATGGTGATATTCTAAATAGAGAGACCATTTGAGGTGGTCATTTCCCCTTCTCTACAGCCAATAAATGCATTGGTTGTGGCTAGCCAAGGTATTCCCAAAATGACGGGATGACCTTTAGCGGGATCTTTTGAGTGAATGACAAGA
Source organism: Picea engelmannii (assembly GCA_009831015.1). Classification (NCBI taxonomy): domain Eukaryota; kingdom Viridiplantae; phylum Streptophyta; class Pinopsida; order Pinales; family Pinaceae; genus Picea; species Picea engelmannii. The sequence continues at coordinate 12,656 of WSFP011419012.1, forward strand.
AAATCTACTAGGTACTCCCATGAGGATAAAGTAACCATGATATCATCTAAAATTCCTTCAGGTATAACTCTATTCTTATCTACTAATTCCAAAATGGTTGGGGTAGGTCGAAGAAGAGGTTGTAACTGTAATTGTTCCAAGGTAGTAGCGGTCATAATATTGATGGTTGCCCCTAGGTCTATGAGAGTGTTTCCAATGGAGACCTCATTAATAGTTATGGTCACTACACGGTTTCCTGGATTCCCATACTTTGTTATTTTGGTTGCTCTGATATGTACTCAGAAAGTCCTCCTACTAAATGTACTGTAGGGGGGTCATTTTGCTTCCTACATGGCTTCTTAATACACAATTCATTGACTACCATACTGTAGATTGGAATGTCTTTAATGGCTTGAAGTAGGGGAATCTTGACATAAATATTTTTCAATTCATTCAAAATGTCAAATTCCGGTCAGGTGGTAGGTTTTGCGATTACCAATCGATCTGGATAAGGAGGTACCTTCGTAATTTGTGAAGGTTCATTTGGGGGAAGCTTGGGTTCTTGATTCTTAGGGATAATAACATCTTCCCACCTGGTGTTATATGTGGGTTGTTTGGTGGTTTCTTCGTTTTCTTCTTCCTGGATGACTACTAAAGGTCTTTACCTCTCCAGAACTTTTCCCAATCTTAGTTGAATCTCCTTTAATGGAACAGAATTAATAACATATGTCAGGAAAGCTTGCATCTCAACATTGTGAATAGGTTGAGGGGGATTATTATTGGGATTCATCACTAGTTGTGTCGGTAATAATGTTACTCTCGGGGAGCTTGGATTTTTATATTGTAAAGGTTGTTTTTGTGGAATAGGAGGTAAAGGTGGTGGAACAAAACCTAGCATAAGTTGAAGAGTGTTTGGTGGGAACCGAGGATAATGAAGGTTGGACATAGAGATAGGTGGAGCTTGAGGGTTTCCTTGGTTATGTCCTCCTCTCCATCCTTGAAATAGGGGATGTTGGTACTGAGCAGACCTATTTTTCCACCCTGGTGAGTTCCACTGTTGTTGTTGTTGATAATAGGGTGGAACTTGAGATTGTAGATCCAAGTATGAGGGTTGGTTCATAGGCTACAATGGCCTCCTAAGTGCATAAGATGACTCCCCAGGATCTCCACTCCTATATATGGCTAAGAAACTGGGAAATGATGGACATTTTTTAGTCACATGGTCTTTTGTACAAAAGCCACAAAGTGAAATGTTATCTAATGGGCATTCCCTTTAGGAATGCTTCCTCTTGCATCTTCGTCAATATATACTCATTGTTGCATTTTCCTCCTCCTATTTCTTTTTTATTTTAAGGGTGTCCAATTGGGAACCTATTTTTCTTAAGATATATGTTTTGAAGTCTTCTAAGAGGTTCCCTATCTCTTCTCTTGTGATACCACCTGAACTAATTGGTTTCAAGTTTCTATTATAAGGGTCCCAAACATTCTTTCCTATTTTGGCTCTACTCCTTGAGTAATTTTTACACATTTCACATATTTCAGCAAATGTTTTATGAGAGATGTCACCTGATGCCATCAGGTTAAGCATATCTAGATATTCTTTTGAATTTCCCTTAAGGAAAAGAGCCCTAATTGCATCCTCTGGGAGGTCATGGTATTTTGACTTCTGGGAGATGTAACCAAATCTTTCCATATAATCTTAGAGGGTCTCGTCTTCTAACTGTTGGATTTTGAAGATGTCGTTATGAGAATCTTTGGTCTTGCAGTAGTCTGGTACTTCTTAAGAAAGATGTCTTTCACGGCTTCCCAAGACCTAATACTGGATTCTTCGAAGCCCATGAACCATCTTAGTATAGAGTCTTTGAGAGTGGCAGGAAAGAGTTTTAGTTTCTGGGCATCTTGTACGTAGTTGTAGCTCCTACACAACATGTCAAATTAAAATAGGAAGGTGTATGGATCTTCATTGTTTTTACCATAAAAGGTAGGCAATGTTGAGAGAGGAATATTCTTCATGTTGACATTTGGAGTGGTGTCCAAAATCAGAAACCCAAAGGTAGTTTCGGTTTGGTTTCCAGGTTCTTCTTCCTCCCCATGTCTTACATTGTTATGGACCTCCTGATCATCCATATTGGCTTGGTTTCCAAAAAGAGAGTACCTAGGTGGTTTTGTCTTTGAAGAGAACAAGGTTTCCCTTTGATGGAAAGGTCTTCCTATGGATTGTATTTCTGGGACTCTACTCAAGTCGGTTGAGACTATTGGTGCCAAATTTTATGTGTCAGTTTGAAAGATAATTTCATTGGTTGAATACCAAACAAAATATTCACCTATTCAAGGTCTATGATGTATTCAAAATTAGGATCTCCTGGCGGTGGTGTAAAATAAAAGGTTGTATTGTTTGGTTCTGTGGAAGGCTCGAGTGGTCTTGCCTCCTATCTTAATATGATTGATGCTTCAATTTCTTATTCTATTGTGCTCCCTGTGTTAGTCTCTTCAGAGACTACCTTAGCTCTTTGAGTTGAGCTAGCTCCTGTTTTTTTGGTATCGGTCTATAGATTTTATAAGTGGAACATTCCTTCCCCCAAAGAGATTAGTGTTATCGGACTAATCAGTAGGTACAGACACTAACAGATCTCCCTAGATCCACCTGGATCTAGAACAAAACAGGACAGGACATGACTCTTTCCCTAAGTTTTAACCATTGAATTAGCTAGTAGGAAGGAACAAGTAACATACCTTTATATCGCTTCCTAGGGTCTATGTTGCTCTCGCTTGTCTCCGGTGCTCTCGTGAGTTCAAGACCAAGACAACACAAACCAACCAAAGTGAATATAGCAAAATATATTCAAAAATCAACTTATGTGTATGATCAAGGAATTACACAATAAAGTGAGAATAGATTTATGGGAAAGGGACATGCCACTGTATCATATTGATTGAAAGTAAAGATTACAACCCGATCGCCTTGATGTCGCAAGCTTCCTTTCGATGGCTCTTGGCTCCAACACACACATTTTCTCAATCCTTGTATGAAGAAGATCAAATCCTCTTGATAGACTTGCTAGAGTCTCCAACCTACTGTTTAGGCTAAGTCCTTCACACAATTCTTTCACCAATTCTCCAATGAATCTTGATTAACCTTTTCCATGAGAATTCCCTCAATATATAGGAGAGAATGAGATAGTTACTTGGATAAGAATGATCCCACAATATCAGGGAATCTAGTACAAGGATAACCATTCGAATGCCAACCCATTCTTCTAGAAGATTCCTTTCTAGAAGCATCGAGAATTCATCTTTTTTCCATGCTTTAGGAAGAGTTTGCACCCTGGCTATTCAACAAAATGCGAGAAGTTCGCACCCTGGCTTAAAGAAGCCTGCGAGAGTGGGTCATTCTCGCACCCAAATATATTACCAACCTACGAACCTTCTTCAAAAATGAGTTTTTTGGGAAGAGATGAAAATAACTTTTCTCAGGAGAAAGTTCTTATGAAGAGCCTGAGTACACCATCATCAATACATCATCATGATGACCAAAATCATGGCTAACAATCAGAAGGAACCTTGGTTGAAAGGTCTGATTTAGATTTAATGTATCTACCTTTTGGGTCTCTAGGTCTATTCATGAAGGAAAGAACAAACAAAAGAAAAAGCTACCATTTGGTTTCTAGGTCTATTCATGAAAGTAAACAAAAACAAAAACTACCATTGGGTTTGGGGGAGCCTGCAATAGTAGATGCATAGGTTTTTACCTCTCGTCTTAAAGTTACCCCACCACCAATCTAATGCTAAGGTCTAGGAATGGTCTATTTCCTAACTACTTCTTACCTTGAGACAACTCCCCGGCAGTGGTGCAAAAAATGATGGTTTTTGTATATGCATTAAAAACATACTAAAAACCCTCAATTAAATTGTCAACCCGGGGTAAGTAAACTTAGAGTTGTAAAAAAATATATGCCAAGGTAGAAGGGCTGGTAGTAGTATAGTCTAACTAAGAAAGTGGCTATCTAAAGGATAATCTATTCAAGCAAAGCTATTTAATGATAAAACCCTACTAAGAAACTTAAAACTATGTAACCTAAGTACTTTTGGATCAAGGATCGATGGATAGTTCTAAGAAAGCAAGTAAAAACCCTATGTAAAGCAACCTAGTTCATAAAAATAAGCAAAAGAAACTATTAAACATAACAATAAGAAAATAACAAAAGAAAACTACTTTAACTTTCCAACCTAAATTCAATTAGCAAATACCCTATGAAAGCAAGTAAATAAACAAGCCAACAACTATTCTATTAAATCAAGGAAACAAGTAAGCAAAACAACTAGCTAACCTATTAAAGCAAGTAAACAAGTAAGCAAAACAACCAGCTAACCTATTAAAGAAAATAAACAACTAACTACTCTAAGACAACTTCTACTGTAAGTAATCTAATTAAAACTTCTCATTGAACAACTATCTAGCCTAAGAGGCAAGTGGACTATATTCTTAATTCAAACTTCAAAACTATTTCTAATTCATAAAAGGAAATCTATTTAATTGAAAGCAAAAGGACTAACAACTAACCTTTAATCTATGATAAGAAAACTGCTCTTTAATCTACCAAATAAAAAGACTATCTATCCTACAACAACAATAAAACTATCTTATAAACTATGAAAGCAAGAAACTATCTTTTGATCTACAAAAGCAAGAAACTATCTTTTAACCTATGAAAACTCAAATATAGTGTTGGTGGTTGTGTGAATGTCTCCGGTGTCGTATGATATCTCGATGTCACTTGACAACAAAGGATAATTCAAGCGATATAAGCTCTACAATTATCTCAATAGAAAAGTGAAAGGTATGGATTAAACAATCCAATGAGAATTTAGCCATTACGGAAACAATGTTAATTACCCTGCATACTCATGAATTACTAACCATCAACAATATAACGATATTATAATTGTATTTCTATGCTATGTAAACAAACTTCATAATTAAATTCAATCATTAACTAAGAAATATAATTGCAATCTAATTCTAGGAAAGAAATTACATAAAATGAAACTATGTTATATCTATTCTAACAATTCAAACTGCAATAAGAAAATGTTTAAGAACAGAAATTAAAACATGACATTAAAAAGTAAACTACCAAATACATTATCCAACAACTAAGTAAGCAAGATCTACATAAAAATGAAATAAGCAATATATAATTAAAAACTGAAATTAATCCTATCCGTCCATCAAATCCTTGTTAAAGAAAACTCAAATTAAAACTATGTTCTGCTCTATTTAAAAATCTGTTTTAAATTTAATTCTAACAACATAAATAAGATACACTCTAAAATCTAGTTGCACACGAGGTTAGTATATGAATTTGCAAATTCATTCCTAAATACAAGATTAACGCATACTAACACAAGTCTTCATACTGCAAAAGAGCATTAAAATAATTAAACTACAACAACAAATTAATTAACAAAATAATAATGCATGTACAAGAAATGAATGAGACAGCTAAACTATAAAATGCATGAATAACCTAAAGAATAGTTATCATACTATTGGTGGGCCCTCTAGCAAGTCCTGGTCACTTCCTAAAATCACACCACAAACTCAACAATTCGATTTCACCATGAAAACTCAAAAACGTAGTTTTTATATAATCTGGCAATGAAAAATGTCAAAACAGAGTAAAATCGTGTTTGTCTCCAATACATTGGTTCTCCTACTTATTGAAAAACTATCTGACCGCCACGGTGGTATATATAATATTTACAGACCAAGTGGTCGACCACAGGAGGGTCGAACCACTTCTAAATTCAGCAAATTACATTAATGGTGCTCTAACTACCAAAATAGAGCGAGCCAATAATCGCCCTGCTTAACAACTTAAACTGAGTTGTCAAGGGTTCAGTAGATGGAGGGGGAAAGCACGAGAAAAACCCATGTTCCTGATTCGTCCACCACTGGCCGCCAATACCATAACCACCAAATTGCCCACCGTTTTTGTGCAAGATGCAGTGTTGGAAGAAGTGTCGGACCAGATACCAGATCGAATACTGGAAGGAGTGCCAGACTAAGTTCCAGAAGCAGAAACATGATGCGTTTTTTCCCTGTAACACCAAAAAACGTGAATCAGATCTTTGGGAACATAAAACATGATGAATTATACTCAATATTGACATTAAACACAAATCATACATACCTGGTGTAGATCATATTGTTTTAGCACAAAATTCTTCAAAAAGCTTGTCCAAAACATGAAAAACACATATGTACATTCGGCAAAAGTGTCTAATAATTGTCATAAAATTGATCATATCTAGGGACCAACACAGAGGTAGCGCCAACTATCGTTATTTCTTTAATATCTGTTATGTAATGCAGTATGGTCATTTCACAGACCAGGAAGCTCTTCTTCTTTGTGATCATTTCTCACAGTAAGAAGAAGTTCATTGCCACATCCGTGGAATCTACACAGAGCCTCTCTTTGCAGCAGAAGCAAGTGGATGGGATCATGGAAAAGTACAAAGACATATTATCCTCACCCACCAAGGTACCGATGCACTTCCAAGTCAAGCATACAATTGATCTAAGCCCTAGTGCACCTCTTCCTAATGGACCAATCTATCATTGCTCGCTGATGTAAAATGAAAAAATCAAGCATTAGATCTAAGAGATGCTTCAAAATGGGCACATCAAACCCAGATCCTCCCCTTGTAGAAGCCCAATTGTACTAGTGCAGAAGAAATATAGGACTTGGTGTATCTACATTGATTACAAATCATTAAACAAAATCACATTCAAGAACAGGTACCCAATTCCCTAAATTGATGACCTTCTTGACCAACTCAAGGGGCAAAAGTTCTTCAACAATATTGACCTAAATTTTGGCTACCACTAGGTTCCCATCGAACCAACTGATGTATGGAAGACATCTTTTAAATATAAAGAAGGTCTCTTCGAATGGCTAGTCATGCCCTTTGGCTTAACAAATTCACCAGACACTTTCATGAGGTTGATGGATGATGTATTGAGACCCTTCACCAACTATTTTATGGTGGTATATTTGGATGACATCCTCATCTTCAGTAGAACTTGGGAGGAGCACATGCAGCATATTCAGCAAGTTTTGAGCACTCTGTGACATCACAAGCTATATGCCAACTTGGAAAAATTCTCCTTTTGCATGAACAGGGTCCAATACATGGGCTACATTGTTGATGAGCATGGGGTACATGTGGATCCATATAATATCCAAGTCATACATGACTGGCCAAAACCGACCACACTGACCAAGCTTCGGAGCTTCTTGGGACTTACCAACTTCTACCAATGATTCATGTTGGGATTCTCCCATATTGTATGGGCCCTCAGCCAAGTAACCAAGGGTGGTGGCAGAGAAAAGTTCACATGGGGGAAGGAACAACAATGAGCATTTGATAATATGAAGTATCGCTTGTGCTCAGATCTAGTCCTATCCTTACCAGATCTGCAACAATTGTTCGATATTGAGAGTGATGCATCTAACTATTCTATAGGTGCAATTTTCACTCAACACGATCATCCGATAGCATACCATAGTGAGACACTCTCAGATAAAGTCTAGAAATACCCCACCTATGACAAAGAAATGTATTCCATTGTACAAGCTTGTCGTCAATGGAAACATTACATTCTGGGAAAGGATACAATTATCCACACTGATCAAAAGCCTTTGTAGTTCATACAAACACATGGGAAGTTGTTGAATGAACTCCATCAGAAGTGATCCACCTACCTGCAGCGGTTCCATATCAACATCAAGTATAAGACAGGGAGAAAAACTAGTGTTGTTATTTACCTCAGTTGACCTCTCATGGATGCACTCACCATTATTCTCCATTCCTGTGGTCATGAGGCATTGTTGGCAGCCAATTCAATTTTTTCAATTGCCATATAAGCTGCCTAAAAATTTTGTCTCCTGAACGTCAAGTCATCATCGCATTTTGCAAGCAGACATTCTTTTTATTTCATGCGACAATTGCAATTTGGTTTCGATTCAGTTTTCACGACTGAAAGCGTGAAAACTCCTCCATCTTTTTGGACTGTCGTGATTTTCTCAAAGATACTTACTTTGGTTTGCTATTAAGTGGTTGGAATGACTTTCAAACTATGTCCATCTACCTATTTTCTCTTTGATTGCGCAACTTGGTTTTATTAGTTTAATTGATGAGGCATTGAGCATGATAATCTATGAATCACACTTGATTATATAGGGGTCATGGTTAATCTCGTTTCTATATGATATAATCCTGACTATTATAATCCTTTGGCTTATCGATTTTATAAAATCTCTTGTTGCAATGATTCATAAACTTTGATTATACAAATGCGCATGGGTTTTTTTTACACTTGGCGCGTTGGTAAAACTTTTGGATTTCATGTTGGTTTGAACTATACACTTGACGTATGGTTTTGGTTTTACATTTGATTAATGGCACGTTGATATGGTTATTCACCGATTCGGGTTGGCCGATTAATATGTTTTAAACGTTATGATGATTGATTGAACAGGGATGGTACTGTGCCATAAATGCTTTTCATGGCGGTGATAAACCCAACACCTTCGCACGCATACATTGATTCATTCCCCTTTGAGCGCTTGCAGCTGTTAATCCCAAGCGACCTCGCTCTTGTGTGTTGATTATGTTCAAATTCAAACCCTACTATGCACACAAGCCATGGCTCCAATCGTGAGGGATGAACCTAATGGCTGTCAGGCATTGTTAATGTTTGATGGTGCTTACAGTGACCTAGAAGAGTTCAGATAGCTCCCGTTCATACGAAAGTTTGATGGCTTTAACCCTGGTGTGGCTCGGCAATTTGCGTTAAATTTTGATGGCTGCCGAGCCAAGGTTGGGGATGTGCAACTGGAAATTGATGAGCAATTTCTTAGTTTGACTACTGGTCTGCCTGCTGTCGGAAAGAGGTGGTCGAAAAATTTCAAAGTAAAATATGTCCCGTGGACATTGTTCTTCTAATCTCGGATGGTGAACTCCTGTGACAAAGGATTGCCCGCAAATATGCTAAAATAACATTGGCATGACCTGCTAATGATAATCAAGCAATTCATTACTTGTGAGGGCAGGTATGGGTTCGTTTTCTTGTTTCACCTTCATCTATTGATGGTTTTTATAGGCTACGAGCTTAATATGCCTCACTACCTGCATAGGAGTTTGTTTAAAATGTCCAAAATGTATAAACGCAACCAGGCCGATACCAGCCTCTTCCATTTTGGGTTAATAAAAATGCTTTTGGTTTATGAGTTGGGGTTACGTCGTGACTATTGGAGTGTTTTTCTCAGTTGTAATGGCTTTGAGGACTCAAGCCCACCACAGGTTGATAAACCTGTGGTGAGCGAAAGGAAGCCTATCCCCCCTGTGCCTTACAGTTTTCTGCTACCCAAACCTCTACCCAAGCCACCTATTGTTCTACCCGATTCTGTGACCACAGATGTGGAAAATGTCAAACCCGTGGCTAAAAAGCCCAAAACCAAACCTAATGCGAATTCCAAAGGCAAGAAAAACGCTCGATTAATCTCTTGCATGGCAAGGAATAAACCCAAAATTGCTGTCAACCCTGACCCTGTCATGATAAGTGAAGATTCTGACTCAGAGATTGAACGCTACCTAGCAAGCGAGTATCCCTACTCTGAAGGTCTGTGTGATAAACCCGCATACGACTTTGTTGAAAACCTACCACCTTGTTTGCGGGATGATCCCAATTTTCCAGGCATTAAAATGCCTCGTGAAACCCTTGGTGACTCGTCGAAACCCTCTCCTTTTCAACCAGCATCTCCACCGTGTGATCAGTGTGGCGTATGGTTGGAAAGATACTACCTAGATGTGCCTATGTTGCAATCCATAATTCATGATCTGGAGGATCAAGTGGAAAAACTTACCAGTCATAAAGCTAAGGTGCAACCCACTGACAAGAGACAGCGTACAACAGGTTCAATTCTATTCAAGAATGTCGAGTCGGCTACAGCAATCGTCAATTCGAAATTGGCATAGCCTAAGCAACCTCGCTGGTATGATTTTCACCTATTTATATGACATAATCATGAACACTATTACACCGTTGACCTGCTCTGTCACTCAAGCATGCACGGTTGTATATAGTTTTGTTTTGATAAATCAATTTTTGATTATCGTTAGAGTTTTAATTAGATTTAGTTCTGATTTGATTTGATCGTGATTGGATTTGATTGTTGAAATTTAGTTTGAATTAGATACTCTGTTATTGATTAAAGTGGTTAAAATCTTTTCTAAACATAGGTTGTTTCTGGTATTCCGATTTTGAACACAGTAAATGGCATGATTTGAATGTTGGAAATATGGCTACAACAGAGATGACGCAGATGATCAAGGCGCAGATGATCAAGGTTGTCATTGATGGCAATCGATTGTTTATGAAGAACAGATGCTGAAACATGCTGCAACACAAATGCAAACACAGGCGCTGAAAAACAGTGCTGAAACAGCGTTGGAACACAGAAGCTAACGCAGATGGTTAAGGTTGTCATTGATGGCTATAACAGAAGAATGACGCAGATGATCAAGATTGTTTATACGGACACAGAGGCTGCAACATCAATGCGAA